>JAXCGZ010019038.1:0-119792 GCA_037179515.1 Halocaridina rubra
TTATTAAGATAAGGTCTCTTATAGAAATTACTGTTGATGTTATGGTCTATATCATTTTAAATGTGTATACATGCTAATACTCTACTTAATTTGTTTGCTAATGTTCTACATGAGTCATAATTTTACTGTAATTAACTCAATTTTGTCTTTTAAAGAAACGAGAGAAGTAGATGAATTAATGTTTTGATTTAAACTGACTTTTGATCTTAATTAATGTTTGATATTAGTTACACACTGAAATTATACTATATATATGTTATGTTTGTGTAATTTGCTTAGGGTTCATAGAAATAGGATTTCTTAGATGATAACTTAAATAATTCGGCCCCGTTTTTATTGTAAACAAATGTTAGTTAGGATGATGAAACTGAAATAAGAGATATTTCAGTGTGGTGGGGAGGGATGTCGTAGGACTTTTGGGCTAGGTGTCAAAGGAAACATTGAACACTCTCTCCAGAGTGTGATAGGACGAGGCCTACGGTTAAAATGTGTCACGAAGATATATAGCGGGTCCCGTGGGACTCGGCATCTGGCGTATCTCATATCTCAAGAGGGTGAGAGATATAAACCAGTCCTTTATTCCCCATACCACACAGAAACCCTTGTCCTAAATGTGAAGTACATGCCCGGGGGAGATACCCAATGGCAATAGGCGATTACCACCCACTCCTTTGCAATAGGCTCGTTGGAATAGCCCCTCCCCTTATAGGCGGGACTCCACTTCGAACCTGGAGTTGATTTGCAGGACTGGATGTCAAGACACGCCCCTGCCCTTGGGGTATTTCAAGAACCACCCAGGGCAGGCACAGGGAGTTGAGTTAGAGACCGGGCCTTGCCAGCAGCAGAGTTAACACAGTACAGCTGAGTTAGCCTCCCCCTTTCGGGGGTGGGACTCAGGAATTAGTCGTGACAGGAACTGTAGTAATAGGAGCTCTTAGTACATAGATGTTAAAATAAGAATAAACTAATAATAAGAAGATGTCTTTCACCAACCACGCTACCATAATTATAATTATAAACGTAGGAAGAAATACCCTACGTCAGTGGTGACACTGGGTGGGATACTATCTTACAAATTGGTGTCATTAGATGGGATAATAAAACCCCTACGTCAGGGCGGGGGGACTGGGAATCCCCCCCCCTTGTACCAACCTCCTGTGAGACGTCAAAGAAGAAGGGGAGTGGGGGGGAGAATAACTTCTCCCCAAACTGTTTTCCTTTTTTGATGTCGGCTACCCCCCAATTTAAGGGGGAAACAGCCAAGGTATATGTATGTATGTATGTATCAACATATTTCCCCTCTGAATGACTTGGAGAAATGTTTTAATGTCTGCAAAAGATTAAAACTCGCTTCTTTTATTATTTTCTTACCGAGCAACCTGCACAGTAAAAAAAAAAATCGACGCTACGTGCTCAATTAAAAAAAAAAAAAAGTTAAAAATGTAAAGGAAAAATTGGAAAATCTTTCATTTTATATATCACACAGCTAAGAATCTTTGTCAGGTAACTGCATTTATATCTTCTATTCATATCTCAGTGAATTGAGGTCTCGGTAGCTCAGTGGTAAAGTGCACGAGTCGGGAAGAGATTAACGCAAGTTCGAGGCCATCTCGGGACAGTAAAAAGGGCATTATCACTAATCCCACAGCTTCAACATGTCCGTGTTCACCCCCATTCGAATGTGGACTGTGACATATAAAACAGTGCTACAAAGTACCTCATCAAAACACCAGGTTACACGATGAGGTCCCAAGTTCGACTCTCTTTTGACTTTCTTACAATATAGTTTGACTAGAATTGTTTTGGTATTAAAATAAGAGAGAATAGCATGGCTTACACCAAGTCTTCGCTAGTTCGAGTCCCCAAAGAAGTTCTTACAATAATATCTTTGAACGAAAACGAAAACCCCGTGGGGATAAAATTATGTGATAATGGCGTTCCCCATTGACAACTCAGTAAACTGAATGAGTACACCTGTAAAAGTGTATGTATTTTTTTTATTCAAATTACTGTACATGGGGACGTGCACATGGGTACTCCCAGTGATATTGCAGTTGTTAAGCATTACAAGCTATATTTGGTCATGTATAAATCAATTATCAATAGAATTTGCAATTCATTTTAAATATCATAGCAATTAATTAAGAATAAAATATAGCGATTATTGATTAAGAGTAATATTTGTAACAATAATTTTCAATAGCCCAATTTTATAAGCTCGAACTTTGATAGGGGTAATAATTCTCATCATATTTTATTTGCTTTTGAAGATAGATGAATAAATAAGTAATGAAATGGTGTCCTTCAATAGAAAAGTGAAGACAATTATAGATGTCTGGACTCGATGGTAGAACAGCATCTTGATTACCTGAGAATTCAATAAGTGCAATGCTGTTCATCATATTTTTCTCCTCAAAAAAGATTGATAAATAAATAAAGAAACAAGCAAACAAGCAAGCAAACAAACAAATATATAAATGAATAAAGAAAGAAATAAACAAGCAAGTAAACAAACAAACAAACAAACAAAACAAACGAAAACAAACAAATAAATAAATAAATAGATAAATAAATAAATAAATACCAAGCTTCAGGGCATCCACCCGCTCCTGCATACCCCCTTTACCTTGATGTTTGTCGGGTATGGTAGTTAGCCCATAATATGGTAGGGGAGGAGGAGAGAGGTGGGCATAGGGTAATGTTGAATGTACGAATGCTCTCGCTGATTATGCACCAAAGCGAAAAGAAAGCGTTGGTAAAAGGCAAAAGAGAAGAAGCTTAGCACAATGTCGCTGTCATTTCTTTGGCTGTCAAATATTTTATCAAAATTACCCCTTACTAGAGTGGCCAACGGAGGCCTGGGTGGAGGTGGAGAGCTGGGCCGGAGTGGGTGGAGGATAATAATAATAATAATAAATAATAAACTTTATTTCCATTTTACAATGGGTATTCGTCAGCCAGGACAAGCCCCAACCCCCCACTGTGATGTCCACCCACAGCAGTTCCTGCCAGTAAACAGCTTAAACTCTCGGTCTTGGACGGGGACCGATCTTTCGACCTCGTGAATGCGAAGCCAGCGCGTTACCACTGTACTAGCCAGCAGGCTAGTACAGTAGGAGGCCAAAGGATTTTGGGCATAAGATTGCTCATCCGTGACAGCCCAAGGTTATAATTTAAAGTTTAATGAAGTATTATTATTATTATTATTATTATTATTATTATTATTATTATTATTATTATTATTATTATTATTATTATTATTATTATTATTGTAGTCACCGTGGCAAGCAGTAGCGTCTGCGACTCTGAGGCGGCAGGTCGAGGGTTCGCGCCCCTCCACGGTAGGTTAGCAAGGGCATGCACTCGGGGTAACGATTACATCTGCCAAAACAAGTCCATCTAAGAAGGTAACCGTCCTACCCCTTGGTAGAAAAGGGAGTCCGTGACGTAAAACCGGCTTCTTATTGTTGCTTTTGTTATTGTTGTTGTTGTTATCATTATTGTTATTATTGTTATTGCTGCTGCTGTTATAATGATAATAATGATAATAATAACAATGATAATAATAATAATAATAATAATAATAATAATAATAATAATAATAATAATAATAATAATAATAATAATAATAATAATAATAATAATAATGATAAAAATAATAATAATAATAATAATAATAATAATAATAATAATAATAATAATAATAATAATAGTAATAATAATAATAATAATAATAATAATAATAATAATAATAATAATAATAATAATAATAATAATAATACTCTGATGATGGAAGGTCCAAGATGAAACAGATTCCATCCTGACCTAGAGCGTAAGTTAGGCAAGACAAGGTCCGTTTGGCAGCCTTGAACATTTTAAAAAATACGCAAATTAATAAAAATTCAAAATGAATACATAATAATTATATAAAAAAAATAATAAATGTCAAATAAAAAAAAAAATTGTAATAGAGTGTTAATCATTATGAATTTCATCCATCCTTATTGGGTGAAATGGTAGTCACCGTGGCTAAAGCGGTAGCGTCCGCGACTTTGAGGCGTCAGGTCTAGGGTTCTCGCCCCGTCATGGTCTGAGGTTAGCAAGGGCATGCACTCGGGGTAGCGATTACATATGCCAAAACAAACCCTTTGCAAGAAGGCAACAGTCCTAGCCCTTAGTAGAAAAGGGAGTCCGTGACGTAAAACCGGAACAAACTTATTGGGTGAAATGGAAGTCAGATTTTATCCTTTCTCGTAGCCCCCCTTCGGTAGATCAGTGGATAAAACGGCATCCCCCATAATCAAGCAATACCCAAAGATTGCTCATAAGGCTTCTCTTCACCAGAACCATTTGTGGACACAAAAATCTAGTGATCTTCACCCTTACGAGAACCTTGCCAAGGAAAAGGTGAGCTCTGAGATACATCAGTAGATGTGTGGAGTCAAGAGTGGAAGACTTCCTTTGCAAAACTGAATTTCGATAAGGGGTTAATTACCTTTCCGACTATGTAAATTTTTAAGCGTTGAAACTTTATATGCAAAAACTATCACACTAAAGGAAAGAAGAATGTGCAACGCTTACACTAGACAGGGAGTTCTTAGCATAATGTTTTAATCCATGAACATAGCTATGTAACGCACATATTTATGCACACACACGCACGCCAGGGGTGGGGATGAGCCATCACTACTTGATCTAGTATTCACAGAGAATGTGTTGGATATTGAACAAATTGAGTATGAACCACCATTTGGAAAGAGTGACCACTGTGTGTTGTTGATGGAGTATATCATTGAAGATATTCTGCCTGAGAGTAGAGGCACTGAAGACATGAGGAGGAACTATCCGAAAGGAGATTACATCAAACTGAATGAGCTTTTTGCAGTTATTGACTGGAGAACTTTATTTTACAACAAATCTGTACAAGAAATGTATGACATCATTTGTGAGAAATATGGGAAGATAGTAGATTGCTGCATACCTGTCACCAAAGTAGGTGTAATTCATGCCAGAGAGAAATGGTTCGATAATGAGTGTAAAAGAGCTAAGAAGTGGAGAGACAAATGCTGGAAAAGGTATAGGAGGAGAAAAATCATAAATGCCTGGCACACCTACAAAAGAGCAAGAAATTACTACCTAAGTAAAAGGAGAGAGGCAGAGAGAGACTAAGAGAGGGACATCACCAGGAAGGCTAAAGAAAATCCCAAGCTTTTCCACAGCTTCATCAGAGGAAAACTGAAGGTAAAAGAACAGGTTTTAAGGCTAAAGAGAGCGGATGGAAGCATCACTGAAACGGATGAAGAGATCTGCAAAGAATTGAACAAGGAGTTTCAGTCAGTATTTACAGTAGAAAATACCCCACTCCCTCAGATTGCAGAGATAGAATCTCAAGGGCCGGTATTAGAGAACATCAATCTTACAGCCACAGAGGTATGCAAAGCGCTGATGGATTTAGATGTTCATAAAGCTACTGATCCTAATGACATATCCCCTCATGTACTTAAAAAATGAGCAAACTCAATATCAGTGGCACTAAGTATCATTTTTAAAAAGTCACTGGAGTCAGGGGAGATTCCAAGATGCTGGAAACAAGCAAATGTGATACCTATCTTCAAAAAGGGAAGGAGGGATAAGGCTCTGAACTATAGACCAGTTTCCTTGACCAGCATAGTTTGCAAACTTATGGAGAAACTACTAAGGAAACATATCTCTCTTCACTTGGAATCCTTCAACTTTTTGTCAGTGAGGCAACATGGCTTCAGAGAAGGTAGATCAACAGTAACAAACTTATTAGAATTTTATGATGAGGTAAGCCAAATCTTACAGGAAAGAGAGGGCTGGGCAGATTGCATATTCCTAGACTTCCAGAAAGCGCTTGACACTGTTCCACATGGGAGACTTATTAGGAAGCTGCAAGCAATGGCTAGAATAGGTGGAAATGTCTTGGAATGGATAAAAACTTACTTAGAAGGAAGGGAACAGAGGGTTAGAGTAAGACACTCAGTGCCTGAATGGAGAAGAGTTAGTAGTGGAGTTCCACAGGGTTCAGTTTTAGGGCCACTTTTGTTCCTTGTATATGTAAATGACCTACCAGAGTCTGTAAATTCATTCATGAAAATGTTTGCAGATGATGCAAAGATTGTGAAGAAAGTAGGAAAAGAGAACAATGGTAGAGAACTTCAGGAATATCTAAATAGTCTGCATGAGTGGCCAGAAAAGTGGCTAATGAATTCAATACTTCAAAATGTAAGGTAATGAGAATGGGTACAAGTGCAAGAAGGCCCAAGCTGTATTACTCGGTGGCTGGAGTACAACTTCAAGAGACAGAAAATGAGAGAGATCTAGGAGTAAACATACTGGCAGATTTGTCTCCAGAAATATATATAAATGGCATAGTAAGGGCAGCATATGCCTTCTTATCAAATGTAAGGGTAGCCTTCAGGCACATGGACAAGGAAATGTTCAGAAATATTTATGTAACCTATGTGAGGCCAAAACTCGAATATGCAGCCCCCTCTTGGAATCCGCACTTGAAAAAGCACATAGCATAGCTAAGCTTGAAAAAGTTCAAAGACATGCCACGAAACTGGTGCCAGATATATGCAATCTCGGTTATGATGAGAGGCTGAGGAAATTAGACTTACCATCACTCGAAGCTAGAAGATTGAGGGGGGATATGGTGACAGTCTTTAAATTCCTTCATGGTTATGATAGAGTGGATAGGGATCGATATTTTGATATGGCTGGCTCTAGAACTAGAGGTCATAGTTAGAAGCTTCGTAAGAAAACTTTTTTGCAGGATGTAAGGAAATACTTTTTCAGTGTAAGAGTAGTTGATAATTGGAATTTGCTAAGCGAGGAGGTAGTTAATGCTATCTCAATCCATAGTTTTAAGGGCAGGTATGATAAGTATCACTAAGTATAAAATGGAGACGATCAGGAGACGGGAAGATACGAGCTTTGGGCTCTTTCCCGTAAACACAATTAGGTAATTACACACACACACACACACACACACACACACACACACACACACACACACACACACACACACACAAGGCTTCCTTGTCTCGAACATACCCTGTTTTGTTTTAAGTACTTTCGCCACGGTAGCTCAGTCGTAGGATGAGCAAGTCGGGAAGCGAGTAACGTGGATTCGATCCCACCGCAAAGCTGTTTTACCTAAAAACGCTATTTAATACATATTTATACATATTACGTGATGTTCAAACTTGGAAATATTATGAAAGCAGTTGAACATAGCCTCCTGTGTATTTTTTTTCAGATGCAAAACATATTCTTGAAGTCCTGTGTTCTCTCTTATAAAATAATCTTTATAACTGTGTACATGCCAATAATGCGAAAAATAAACAGCTGAGGAAGAAACGTTTTTCATTAACGTATGAATAAACGTGTCCCAGTCCAGTGAGCCAAGCGAAGCTCTTCTTGAATACACCAACAAACACCGAGGTTTAGTGAAATCATTTTTATGTTTTTTCTTCTCTGTTTGGTCTTCACGGTCCACTCTCTTTCTCACTCGTTAAGGGCCAACGTGAGCTGTTAAGCTCATGTGAGCAAAAAAGGTTAAAGCTGACATAAAACTTCAGTTATTTCCAATGATCAGCCACCGAAACCCTCTGTAAAAGGAGCAAGAAATGTCTTAGTTTAAAGGAAATGAAGACGACTGGCCACTTCTTTCTTCGACCACCGACGGATATCTGCACGAATCTCACGCCGAAGTCCCTCTTCCTGTTTGTTTGGTTTTCTTCTTCTCTATCGTTTTACTCCTATTTCTGTTTTTATTTCTGCTTATACTTCTCCAGCTTCTGTTTCTGCTTCTGCTTATACTTCATATTTTTTACTTCTTTTTTCTCTCTTTCTTCTTTCTTATTTGAGATACCTTCCACAGCTGACATACACCCCAATGGCTTTTGGTCCATTGAGTTGTACGTGTCTCGATTGTGTTCATTTCTGAATGGATTTCGTGTGATATTCGTTTAGTTGCTGGTTCATGCAGATTACGGTTATGACGAACTTTTGCTGTGGTTTCGAGTATCACACGATTCTTTCGAAGAACTTATAAAAAAAAAAGAAATACAGGTATCGCTGAAATTATCAGATATGATATATCACAAGAGAGTCTGACTTTTGTCGACGGGAGGGAAGGTAAAATTTCAGAAACTTAAAATTTTGACCTACTATTATATATATATATATATATATATATATATATATATATATATATATATATATATATATATATATATATATATATATATATATATATATATATATATATATATATATATATATATATATATTTAATGATTGGGTACATTTTACAATGCATGAATTTTGTTGGTACGGCTTACAGAACCCTACCCTTACACACACACACACACACACACACACACGTATATATATATATATATATATATATATATATATATATATATATATATATATATATATATATATATATATATATATATATATATATATATATATATATTGCTCTGTATAGATTAAGTATATTCCGTTGACCGTACACTCAGTGGTACTTTTCTGAGGTATCAATATGCTTAATTAAAACATAGCTAGATCATAAATGCCAGAAAATTTGGAGAAATAAAATATAGCCGAGGGAAACAGTAACAGTAAATATGTAGGTTTTTTAATGGCATTGTCCTCCCGTCACCAACGAGTTAAGCCCATAATCACAAAGTCAAGTATTCTTGCGACTTTTTTTTTTTTTTTATGATGCAATTTCAAAATTTTAGACATATTTTTCTACTTTAACAAAATAATATTTAACTCTTTTGTGGACAACTGAAGAATAAAATTATATATAATCTTATACAGTATATTAACATATAAAATTAACATATAAAAACGATGTCGCCGGAAAACTTTGACCGAGTGATAGATCCCTCAAAATCACGTTGTTTTAAGTGAATTAAATCCCTCATATAGTATCACTAGTTAGGGATTGTACCATGCAATGGAATGAATTAGATGGCGAATAAAAAAAAAATTATATTTTCATGTTAGCACACTATTTACTTATCGAAACACAAGTTGTTGAAACCTAGCTTATCGCATCCTTTTTCCAACAAGCATTGCGTCGATAATCATTATAATGATAAGTACTTAATCACACTTTTTCAACTCTTTTTTGAAAAAAAAATAATAATTGCAAAATAATTTGCCAAAAATTATTTTTGAGTTTAAACACGAATTATAATGACTGTCTTATTGTATATATTGCCGAAGTTGGAACTTGTCCTATTCAGATTGGTACATAATCTGACTGTTTGTATATATTATTGTATATATTGTATATTATTGTATATATTATTGGTACATTATCTGGCTGTTTATATACTTTATTTATTACGCTTTTCCCACAAATACATCAAGTTTGCATATTTTATGATACCGTGAAATAGATATTAATGAGCGCTAATTGTTGTTAAAATACTCAAATGTCCTCTATTTGCTATATAGTTTTCTTTTGGACAAATAGTTGCTGCTTACACATAAACTAAACTTAATGATTTAACGCAATTTCCCTTAACACTAGCCTCTCTATATGTAAACTGATATCGACTCCTCTGTTC
Source organism: Halocaridina rubra (assembly GCA_037179515.1). Taxonomy (NCBI): domain Eukaryota; kingdom Metazoa; phylum Arthropoda; class Malacostraca; order Decapoda; family Atyidae; genus Halocaridina; species Halocaridina rubra. The sequence goes on from JAXCGZ010019038.1 coordinate 9,621, forward strand.
TTTAAGTTAAGAAGGAATTATTTTCATTGAAAGGAAAACGAGTATGGTAATGATGCCGATGATAACGATACTATATCTAGTGTTATTATTACTATTTCATTAACATTATTGTTAACATTTTTATTACATCATTATTATTTTCTATGAAAGCTACATTTAATTTAACTGTGTGTATTACCCTCTTACTTATTAGTTCAATTACATGTCTACTTATAAGTTACTTTTATTTTTAAAGGAATAACCATTGTACAAAAATGAAATAACTGTTTTGTTTTGTTTGTTTGTTTATGCGTTACTTTATTACCGATCAAAGAAAACTGTATTTCAATAAAGATATTTATTTTTACTAAGTGTTTTTATCGCCATTAAATTGATATCTTCGATATAATTACACATAACACGAAAATTACTGAACAATTAATTCTGTCCTACAATTCATTCTAAATCGATCACCGCAAATATTTTCTGTTTCACTGTTATATCAAGGACAATCTTTTAATGGTGAGAGGTAAGATGAACACATGTGCCGGTACCCAAGTGTTCACAAGTCGATAGGTTCTCAATGAGTTTGCTAAGTCGATTGGGGTAATTACTCAAGACATGCCATTACCCCTTCTTTCTATTCACCACATATTTTTTTTTTAAAGGTATGGCAAGAAAGCACTGAGCTGTTGCTTCTAGTCAAGATATTCCTTATTAATTTCCCTTGTGTGGCAGCTTATGTTACCTCGGCATACTCGCTGAGTACACCCTTGGGTGTACTCAGTGAATACGCCCACTTCATAAAGTATAATTGCCTTGATACGTAAATTTAAATGTTTTCTCATATACTTATGCATTGTAGCTAGCATTACACATACATACATACATACATACATACATACATACATACATACATACATACATACATAAATATGTACATACATACATACATCCTCCTCATTAGGAGTTGTCAGAGTCAAAGCACATGCATTCACCAAAAGCCATTAGGCCTTGGTCATTTCTCCAACCTCCCTAGGGGTAAGTTACTGCCATAATTCCTTTCATCAACCTGCTTAGGTCACCCACAGAGTATGTTGGCAAGAATTTTTTGCCGTGAACCCCGACAGCCGCAGCTGCATGTTAAACTCTAATTTCTCCGTAATGACATTCTTTGTGAGTGCTTAACTGGCAATGGAAGGATACTAGTGAAATAAAGGTAGTATGAGATTTATAGTTAAGTACTTGAAAGAACTATGGTAATTAGTAATTCCACAGACATTTGAATAAGAAATGGTATCTTATTTGAGAGAGAGAGAGAGAGAGAGAGAGAGAGAGAGAGAGAGAGAGAGAGAGAGAGAGAGAGAGTCATGCGTCACATAAACGACACTTTTATTTAACTGCAATACGTGACATGTTTTCATCAGTCGTATTTTTCTCATCACATCTGAAAATACCGCTTAAATAGATATGAGTCTCTCTCTCTCTCTCTCTCTCTCTCTCTCTCTCTCTCTCTCTCTCTCTCTCTCTCTCTCTCTCTCTCTCTCTCTCTCTCTCTCTCTCTCTTCTTCTTCTTCTTTTTTCTTTTTTTACAGTTAGCATACTTTTTTTTTTTTACATGTGTGGTTATATAGATACAGTAATGCACTCGTCTTAGTTTTTTAGCGCAAATTAGTGTTAAGCGTGGTCCCCTGTCTGCAAGTAGTGTTTTTTCCCCTTGTAAAGGCATTTTTTGTATATTCATCATTGGTTCAATTACTCGAGACACTCTCTGAACTTCTTAAGCTTACTTAAAGTCACATGCGTAAGGTAACAATTATGGAAGATATTTTATTATATTGTTTAACAACTCAGAACGTGCAATTTTGGCTACATTTCATATTACATATCTTTACATGTTGAGATGTGACTAACGTTGGTTCGAACTCACCGAGGGACATTAGTAATGGCAATCAGCCTAAATCCCCCAGCTCCAACATGTCTGTGTTTACTCTTATTCGACTTGGGACTAATTGTGACACATAATGCTGTGCCATGAGTTTTTTTTTACACAACTGCAAATTTCATATTCACTTTATCATCGCATTTCACTCAGTTCTCGATTCCTGGATTGCTATTGTTCTTCTTCTATTCTGTCATTTAGCTTATTTATTCAGTTTGTAGTCTCCGTGGCTAAATGGTAGCGTCCGCGACTCTGTGTCGGCAGTTCGAGGGTTCGCGCCCCTTCACGGACGGAGGTTAGTAAGGGCTTACACTCGGGGTAACGATTACATTTGCCAAAACTAGTCCTTCGCAAGAAGGCAACCGTCTTAGCCCTTAGTAGAAAAGGGAGTTTGAGACGTAAAACCGAATCATCATCATCATTTAAATTATAATTTTTCTGTTGAGCCAATTTTATAATTTTACCCGTATATTATATATCGTTTGAAGTATGCATTAATGTTACTGTATTGAAGTTTCTCTCTCTCTCTCTCTCTCTCTCTCTCTCTCTCTCTCTCTCTCTCTCTCTCTCTCTCTCTCTCTCTCTCTCTCTCTCTCTCTCTCTCTCTAACAAGATAACCCAACTCTCGCATGGCTAGTATGGTTCAAGAAACATGGAATTCTCTAACAATGTTGAATATATCTTTTTTGGGTTTTCTAATGTATTTAATTTAAACTTCTCTCTATATTAAACTTTTGGGAATATGTAATTATGAGCAACCCCCAGAACTTTAAATGACCAAGTATTTTGTTAGTCTAGGTTAGGTTAAGTTAAATATTTTCCCTAGTAAAATATTTAGTTAAAGCATTTTAACACAGTTCACTATAAACTTTCCACGGAAACTGACCAATCCCTACATCAAGAAGCTATTACAAATTTTAACCCTGGGAAATATCCTATTACCAATGAAGAATTTCTTTCTACTAATTTCTGAAGCAGTGATACGACATACCCTCGGGAAATATCAACATTAAAGATTCTTTCAACACATCGTCATCACTGGAGTTGCTACAGGAATTAAAGAATCTCTTATTATTTTGTTCCTTGTCAGTGACAAAATTTGCTGTTTGGAATAATATGCACCATTTTGTGCGTCACAACAATCCTCATTTGTAGGAAAGTGGGCAGACATGGAACTGGTACATTAAAGTGGATGACCTTCCTAACGACCAGCGGTGGGCACGAACTCATGGCAATTCTTTACTGACTCGCACACAATACATTGACCTACTTATAACTTAAAAAAAAAATTGCTAACTCTGATCTTAATATTTGAGATTTCTTCAGAAACTGACAAAGCTCCGACAACTACTACTTTCCTCTGTAATAACAAGATTATATCATTTTTGTTCCTGGTCATATCTGATGATAGTTTCTCTTGTGTCTTCAACCAGCGGACGTTTTTATGAAGACCAGAAAGGCACAACCGACTCCATTCTATGGAAATTCGGGGGAATTCTTTTTTATTCAATGTCCAATCTGAAATATTTATTATTATACTGTCTGCTGGAAGGTTTATTGGAAGAATTCCTCGCGGATTATCAGAGAGAGAGAGAGAGAGAGGAGAGAGAGAGAGAGAGAGAGAGAGAGAGAGAGAGAGAGAGAGCCTTGTTGTCTTTCTTGTATGTATCATCGGCAACCGTCATTTCTCTCTCTCTCTCTCTCTCTCTCTCTCCTCTCTCTCTCTCTCTCTCTCTCTCTCTCTCTCTCTCTCTCTCTCTCTCTGTGTGTGTGTGTGTGTGTGTGTGTGTGTGTGTGTGTGTGTGTGTGTGTGTGTGTGTGTGTGTGTGTGTGTGTGTGTGTTTATTCAGTGTTACCCAAGTTATTTTACTTTTGTTTAAGATATTTTTATTTTTTAATAACTTGGCAGTTTCATTCTCTGTTTATTTCCGCTACACTTCTTTAAGTGTATTTTCATTTTATATTTTAATTTACTACTTCTATATTTAGCATTTTAGATTAAACTCAACTGCATGTCACTGTCCAAGCGACATGGCATTACGCTTTCAAGCGAGACTGGAATTCGTTGCTTAGGATCGATAAAATTGAAAATTATTTCCCTTTAAGAGTTCATATTCCTTGTCGAAATTTGGATAATGGGATCAGATGTTTATGTTAAGAGTATCCGTTTCCTTTGTCGATATTTTCCTTGCTTTTGCTTGAGTATTTGTTTGTTTTGTCGAGATTAAGTTTTTTTTTCCGCTTCCTTTGACGAGATTTTTATTTCTAATTTTAATATTTGTTTCCTTTGTCGAGATTTTAAGAGTCTTTGCTAAAGTATTCTTGACCTATGTCGAGATTTTATTTTATTTTCTTGAGTATTCGTTTCCTTTGTCGAGATTTCGTGTGTCTTCGCTTGAATATTGTTCCATTGTCGAGATTTTGATAACATTATCAGATGTTCTTGCAGTATTTCCATAATTTTTGTCAAGATTATGATGGTTGTCTTGCTTGTGTATTTCTTCTATGCATAGATATATTGAATTTTTTTCTTATTCCGTTTCCTATATCGAGATTTTGTTTAGGTTAACAGATGTTCTTGCCAGTAGTATTTCCTTCATTTGTCGGAATTTTGATGGTGTTCCTGTTTGTTCTCTTCTTTTATTTGTCAAGATTTTGCGTTCTTGTTTGAATATTTAGTTTCCTTTGTCTTTTAATTTTTTATCAAATATCCTTGTTTGGGTTTTAGTGTTCTTTGTCGAGATTTTGATCATATGAACAGATTTGTGGCCTCTAGTTTTTTATCATGGGATCAAATGTCATTGTTTTAGAGGCTCATCTTTCCTTGGAAAATTGTTGGAGGATGAGAAAAGACCAAGGGTAACTTTTGGTGAGTATAGGTCATGGTAGCTTCGATGATCCTGTATATACGACTCAAGATTTAAGAAATTATTTGGCACAAAAGAGGCCCCAGATTCAGGCTTCTTCTTTCCATGGAAACTTGAGCTCTATTCTTCCAGTGATGTGGAAGGAACCCTAAATGAATTCTATTTTCTAAATGTATTTGCTAGGTCAGTAGATTGTGAAAAATGACCTATTGATAACACCAAATTTTTAATATGATTCCAGTGAAATATGATTTAGGAAAAAATAGAGTACTCAAGGATCTCTTTTACTACTCTTACTTTTCAAGCTTTTCCTCGAACATTGTCTATTCTACATCAAGTTACTGATATACATTATTAGAATTCATAATTAATATGACACCTCTTTACATAAGTATATATGTGTGAGTGCGTGCGTGTGTGTGTGCGTGCATTTTTGTGTGTATGAATGGCAACATGAACGAGAGCAAGATATAAAAATCATATAAAGAGAAAATTAATAATATACAATTTTTGAAAGTGAACTTAAGTATACATAGATTCAAAACTTGACCGTCTATAAAATGACATATCCCAATTCATTAAGAGGTAATGGCGTCCCCAGAAGGAGAACATAAATGTGCAGTATAAACTATGCATTGCCCAAAAAGAAAAAAGAAAAAAATTTTCTGCGTTCACTACATGCATTAGAAATACATTGTTTAAGCTGCCCTGCATTCAACAACAATTCAGTTTGCAAAAATGACTTACGAAAACTCTGGTGGTGATGCAACAGAACCAGTCTTGTTGTCCATCGGAAAACATTCCATGAGCAGCTTGACGTCTTCCAGATGTATTCCAGCAATCTCCATTAACTCGGTGCCTCCTCCAGGCATTGGTATCTGGATCTGCAGTCCCTGCATTTGCATACGCATTCCTGGAAAGGAAGACAAAAAATATGGCTGCGGTAAGAGATGCAGAGGAGAGATTGCTTTGTGAAATACTGCTCTCCTTTCAGCCAACTTTAAGAGCACATAAATGACAAACCAACTGATTGACTGACGGTCCAAAGAGGCTCTTAAAGTTCCTAGGATTTAGGTCGATGCTCAGCCATACGTTAACTGTTGTTACCTGTTGCCCTTATAAGGATGGAGGTGGCTACTGTTGAAGCATTTCTTCCACGTTGTATCTTCAGCTACCATCTCATTTCTATGCCTTCCTTGATATTACCGATATATGTATTCTTCCATCACTTTGTCATCGTGATATGGCGTGTGTATTGTCACCACTATTTTCTCAAATTGGCTTGCTACACAAACTAAGCTTTGAATTAACTTTGATTTCACTTTCCCTATTCTCGCATAGCCAAATTCCCTGTAACTAGTTTATTCATTATGTTCCTCATTTACTCTCTTATTTTCTGCTGCTCTCCCTAGAAATAGTTTTTAGGGTTTGTCGACCATTTTTCACATCCCCGTCTCTGTTCACTGGGTTCATCCATCAAAGTCCATTGCTTTATTTCTCTCTCATCTCCATTCGCTCATCCTCTAAAGTAACAAGTGGCAGAAGGTACGGAAGGGTGTGTCAAATCGTATACCATCACATTAAGGTGTCAGGCTGCGCTATATTGACCGGACTTGTTAAGTTAATGATATGTAAATATGACTCGGGTGCCAGTTATTCATTACCCTCTTGGAAGGAGCCTCTAGACCCTTGTTTTTTGTTTTGTTTTGTTTTAACACTAGCCCAATAACCCCGTCTATGAGTCTCTTCTTTCGTTGTGATTACACACAATTACTTATTCTCGTTTGCGCGATATGATGCCAAAAGACTTACTTTACCCTATTCATTTATTATTCTTTTTGTATTTTAATTAATAAATATTATCAAGAAAAATAATTTAAATGATAGAGAAGTTTTACAATTTTAAACACACTTGTTCCATGCATTCATCTTTGTTTTTGTATTTTCATGAATAAATACTGTCAAGAATGAAATGGGGAAAATAATAGATGTGTGTTGCTATCTCCAATGAACAGGAAATGTAACAAAATGCGCCGACCTCATTAGAGAGAGTGTGATATGCTTGCTATAATTATTTAGTTTCTACCTTCGCTTTTCTCCTCTCATTATCATTGAGGAAATGTTTTTTAGAGTAATATACTTATGAATATGGTTTATGTGATTGGCACAAATTTTAAGCATCTCTTTTATTAAGAAAGTAATTTATTAAGAAATCCGCAAGTTGTTTTAATAAGCTTTTTTACAATCCATAAAAAGGCGCGAAAGATTGAGATCGCTAGAAACGAAAATTCATAATGAAATCTGTATTTTTAACACCTTCCGTGTAGTAAACTTTAACTATTATGGCCATAAAACGCGTGTGAGACGAATATAAGCAGATGAAAAAGGCAGATTAGTTTTATTTTATTATTATTAATTCCATACTTATTTCATTACTCAATAGAGTGTTGTCATTAATTATATATTTATTTTATGAGTTTGTGGCATGCTTTTGACGCTGTTGTTATTGGGTTGGTATTGCGGAGATAGGGCGCAGGCGTCAAGGCGAGAAATGTTTTAACACGTCTTCAGTTTGTGTCTTGGAAGAGAGATACCTTGCAATTAATCACGGTTGTGAAGGATTATATATCGGTCTCCCGCCGAGTTCTTCAATGAGCCTGACTAAGGTTGGAGGCACCATCTTAAAGGCTTGTTGAGAAATGGAAAAAAAAAATTAACTTTGCCTTCCCAGATGCGAAGGTGAGGAAGAGACGAGAAAGCTATTGTATATCTACTTAAGTATTTCTTTTCATAATAACTTGGAATGCATGCTTGAGTCTACGAGAACACTGAGGTTGCCATTTCTTTGCCAAGTCTGCCCTGCCAGCGCAATGGGGCCGCCCTAGATGCGTTCGCGTGCATCTGGAAGCGTCTAACGCGGGTTCGAGCTCACCGCGGGGCGTGGGTAAGGCCTTCTAGCCTTAATCCCCCAGCTATAACATGTCTGCATCTTCATTAATAAGGACTAATTGTGGCAATAAACGGTGTGTATATACAAATCAAAATGGTGTTAAACGTAGAAGGCCCTTTTATAATAAAAAGAATCCCTTTAGGTAACGTTTAATTACTTAATCGTTAAGATTTTTGCGATAATATGTGAAAGTATGAGGAAATTGAAGACACAGTATTAGCTAGAATCAGATAACATAAATGACTTTGACAAAAGACATCATTTGGATTTTCTACATTATTTTTTTTTATTTATTCAGATAACTGTGCATGGGGACGTGCACATGGGCACTTCCAGTGATATTGCCGTTGTCAAACATTACAGTCTATATTTGGTTATATATAAATAAAATATTAATAGAATTTGCAATTCATATTAAATGTAATAGCGTATTGTTTCTGGTGTAGAAAAAGAATGGAGAATAATGTTTTTCTTATTAGGTACAAATTTCATCAAGTTTTCGTTTATTTTTGTGGTCATTGAATGTACTCTGTCAATATGTTATTATTTATATTCCCCAGCTCCAATCTGTCTGCGTCCACCCCCATTCATGGGGACTAATTGTGACAAAACGGTGCACAGAAATTACTGTCAGTTGAGTTACGAAACAGGTTAATAACTACAAGTATATAAAGGAGTGCAGTATTTAGATACACTATCCCGAGTTGTGTAAAGAAAATATAGAAGTATTTACTTGTATATTCGTAAAGTCTCAGCTACAAATTTAAATTTCAAAAACAGTTTTCATAAAATAATTAAGTGATGTATCAGGATTTTACAGCTCTCCTGAAGTTCCCAAAATTGAAAACGGATTTCATTGACATTTGATATCATGATTTCAGTTACTGGAAATTCCCATCTAAAGCCTTTCCATATAAGTGTGCGTGTGTATTGCAAGATCTCAGATATTTTCCCCTAAAATCCTAGAAATTAAGACTTAGCAAAAAGTTTGATAATCTTCTCTAAGTTTGATATGTTATCTTCTCGCCAATGCGATCTATTAGCGTATGTCAAGTATACTATTAACTATATAGATTTTTTACTTGTAAAATAATCAAATTATATGATATTATATAATATTAACTAATATGAAAATAAAGTATCCAATAAGTCTTGCTCTTATGATCTTCCATATGATTTTTCCAGTTGAATATAGAGATTAACACTTTCTTTTTAGGACTGACACTTGGGCGGGTGAAGAAAATTGACCTCATTGAGCCCAAGCACAAATAATGCATTTAAGTAGCAGCTTAAGGACAAGACAGAAAAAAGGAGAGAAGGGTACTTAACAATATCATAAAGCATTGTGAATATCACTTGTTGTAGTTAATAGTACTTCTTTATTTTGAAACCTATTTTCCAAACAAGAGTGCCAAGGGACAATTATTAATTTTACCTATATCCAAACCCGAACTTTCGAAGTAAACCTTCCATAACTAACTCTTCGAATCTAATGGTGTTCTCACAAAACTTGTTGAACTGACTGGATTTACCTGGATGCCTCTGTTCATTTAGCAGTCAAATTAGTTACCTGGCTTTCAGTCGATCATTCTGGGTAGCAGTTCAAGGTTTGTACTGGTTCACGGCCGGGCAAAAACGCCCAGCTCAGTCCCTTTGTCTCGGTTTTTCTTAAATCATCAAAGATCTTTTAGAGGCCCCGCTAATATAACCTAATGATGTGCCAGTGGTGACCAGTGGTACTGTTCTTTATAATGTTTTTGCCGTATTTGTAACATTTCTAATAAGGTACAAAGGAAGTCTGTTACTTTTATATAGGTAAATTCACCATCATTTGTAATACAAGATCATGCTTATGGTGGAATATAAAGCCTTTACAGTGCTGCATATGTATGTCATTATTGTGTGTATTATTGTTCTTCGGGAATACGTGTTTAAAATCATAAATGTAATTAAACCACCTATTAAAAGATTTTCCGATCTCGAAGGTGTTAGAAAAAAAAATTCAATCCCCTCTGAGTCTTTGCATATACACAGTTGATTGCAATCCCCCCTTAGAAGGGGGTGGCCGAATCAAAGCACACACATTCTCTTGACCCAAGCGTACCGGGATATTGTATTTCATATACAGCGTACAGTTTGCGCTTTCTAAATTTCATTTTTATTGCCTTTAATTACTAAAAGCTTTTATATCATCTTTTGGGATCCTACCAACTACTGAAATTTGTATCATCTTCAGGTTCAATTTAAATTATCTGTACCAACATCAGGCAATCCAATGGTAATAAATTGACTTCAAAATCTAAGATCATTTATATCATCTTTGAAGATCTTAGCAGCTGCTGACTTCAACTTTTCTTCCATCCTCAATTTGATTTATCTAGACAAACATCAGCTAATCTATTTGGTATAATATTTACGGCATAAGCAATTCTTATCAACAAGAACGGGCTTCTGTGCTTTGTTTAGAGGGCAGTACACCAACTGGCCAGTCAAGTGCCACACATAAACCTGTCGCTCTAAGTCGATGATGTAAAGCTGTGAGCAAGGTCTTTCCTCTTAACTGCAACATTTATGACAACTGCAGTTTTTTTTTTTCTTTCTTTCCACAGTCAGCTTTCTGTGCATTTTTTGCCAGTAAGATTTCTATCTTGAAGTAATAAATCAGCTTATATTATGTAACCATATCTTTCTCTTTCTTTCTTATTTACCTGCAGCATTTTGCAATGTTTATATGAGAGTAGGACGATTGGGCGATGCCATTTGGGCGCAGACGTTTTGGCACAGCCAGTTTGGCGGCTTTCGTTTTACAAAAATGGTTGAGAAAGTTAATGTGACTAAGATGAATAATTTTTCAACATCAAAATTTTTATTTTTATTTTTCAGCTGAGTATAACAGGAAATGAAAAATTATAAGTTTAAACTGTATTTCTGTACATTACAAAGCTAGAATAGAGAGACGAAAATTTTTTTATCCCCTCTCTCTCTCTCTCTCTCTCTCTCTCTATATATATATATATATATATATATATATATATATATATATATATATATATATATATATATATATATATATCTCAACACTTAGTGGTCATAAATTTTGTTTTATTAGTTTTAGTTGTGTCGTGCTTTTGGCATTGGGCTACTTTTTGAGTTTCTGTAAGATAGGATCTGTTCAGGCCCCAGTGCTAATCCATTACTTGAAATCCACCCACTTGATAATCTTGTTTGACTGGAAAATGATTTGATGGCATTAATAGACTGGAAAATACAATTGCCGTATAAGTATATGTTCATCCGGCACCGTTTGAAGATACTCATCAAACTAAATGAGTGTGTCTTCCTTTATTTTTCCTTGACTTTTTGAAAACCCTCATATTAGTGTGATGTAGAATGATACACAAGAGATCTGTCGAGAGAGAGAGAGAGAGAGAGAGAGAGAGAGGAGAGAGAGAGAGAGAGAGAGAGAGAGAGAGAGAGAGAGAGAGAGAGAGAGAGAGAGAGAGAGAGAGATGGTACTTCATTTTTCTATTTCTAAGTCTTTTATAACGTAGCAATAGCTTCGATACTCCTTGATCGTAACAAAGCAGTCTGTCTGCCATTGCTTACATCAGTTATTTATATGTATTTATCTATCTATCTTTTTTTATTTCTATCTACACACATACATACATACATACATATATATATATATATATATATATATATATATATATATATATATATATATATATATATATATATATACATATCCATATATATATATATATATATATATATATATATATATATATATATATATATATATATATATATATATATATATATATATATATATATATATATATATATATATATATATATATATGTATATATGTATATATATATATATATATATATATATATATATATATATATATATATATATATATATGTATATATGTATATATATATATATATATATATATATATATATATATATATATATATATATATATATATATATATATATAGATATATAGATAGATAGATAGATAGATAGATAGATAGATAGATAGATAGATAGATAGATATACATACAAAACTGTGCTATTAGTTACATATATTTTTTGTTGATTAAACATATTTATTGACGTGTCTTATTCATTTACTTTATATGTGACTATTTACAAGTCTTTGTGACAGTGGAGCTGCAAAGCATAATTGTAATATTTCATAGCAATTTCGGAGCAAATATAAATTAATTCATAAATACATAAATAAAAAAAAAGTTGCCTCTCCCAACCACACCATAGGGTATGGTTGTGACAGCCAACTAATGCCCCATACATCATTTAAGCCATAGACAGAGATCTTGATAATATGAACATATTTCATCACCTAATAAAGAATTCATGATTCCTTTTAGAGGTGAATGAAACTTGATTACTGTGCATATAGTCACGTGAATAATTTACTGGAGAGTTGAATCGAATCCACCCACTAGGAGGAGGAAGCCATCTCAACATGTTTCCGCTCCCAAACCCGAATCAATGAAGAGGGTTGGTGTTAGGAAGGGCATTCAGCAGTAAAAGGTTCAGCCAAACCCAAGCAATAGGCCCCAAGAGGTTAGTGAGACACAGCGACCCCTCTTGAATATTGGAAAAGCTGCCAATAAAGAAGATTAAGCTGAAAAATCCAGTAACTGGGGGAACAACCCAGCTCAGTTCAGTGCAAGTTTCACGTCCGCTGGCTATGATACCCAAAACAAATTAAAACATCACGCAGTGACCTCTAGAGGTAAATGAAAAAAGTAGAAAGGTGAAATTCTCCCTAAGTACAGATATTACGAACAATGTTGCTCGTTAGTGAATAGTCACCGCGGCTCAAGCGGTAGCGTCCGCGACTCTGAGGCGTCAGGTCGAGGGTTCGCGCCCCGTCACGGTCTGAAGTTAGCAAGGGCATGCACTAAGGGTAACGATTACATCTGCCAAAACAAGTCCTTCGCAAGAAGGCAACCGTCCTAGCCCTTGATAGAAAAGGGAGTCTGTGACGTAAAACCGGAACAGTTGCTCGTGAGTGAATGGTAGTTACTCACCGACTTGGCCAAAGTAACACTTTAGGCCACTTTCACATCAAAGTGGCACATCGCACGCGACATGCCAGTTGAAATCGAACATCTGGGAACATATGAAACCTTTAACACAGAAGTGGCGTGACACGTCCCATGTGCCATGTGCGACTTGCGACGCAAGAAAAAGAAAGTGTGATGAAGTATTTTAGTGATACAAGTAGATGATGTGTCAATGGTTAACCATATGCTAATGCTTCACTGAATAAAAAAAAAAGAAATTGAAAAGAAAGGCATACACCAAAAACACAGGCACCCTGTGAGAGGCATCGTAATTGCTTACGTTTACCAGGCAACAGAAAACGGGAAAACTTGTGACTGATGAGAGGAGGAGAGGAACTCCTGACCATGAATCATTTCTGCATGAATGCAACTCGTACATCGTTACTGAGTTTGACATATCATTGTTTTACAAGAGAGGGCACGCCATGCGCCATGCCTCACTGATAGATCATGCGTCATACACCAAACAACAACTAGCCTCTTAACAGCACTGTCAAGAAGAAGAAAAAAACTGGAATTTGGCGGTGAGCTGTGTATTTTATCCTGATTCTCTTGGGACTTGACACCACGTTATTGTTCTATTCCTGCTGAATGCTATGATGTATTTTATCATATAAAGAGTTAATTTGTGATACGAAGGCGAAGTTATATCGTCATATATTCTATTGAGTGTGTATATATATAAAATGTGTCTGTGTGTGTATTTAATGGTCTTGGGAGGTGAGTCCCATCATGAGATGTACATAGAAAAACACATTAACGCCCGGAGAAGCACCATGGGCAGTCGCCAGTGTTGAGGTAATTTAATATGATGTATAGACCTGCTTCACGTCCTCTCTCTCTCTCTCTCTCTCTCTCTCTCTCTCTCTCTCTCTCTCTCTCTCTCTTGTACAATTTTGGGGGTTAAATGTCTCTTTTGAGAGGTACTTTCTTATTTGAAAAGCTGGTAAAGTGAATATTTATTCTTTTGTGTGTGTATGTGAGCTAAAGAAAAGGCAGAATGTGTTTGTATGTTAGAAGGATTGTACTGGAGTGTCGGCCTAGATGGGCCGAATAGATTTTCTTTCCTTATAAAGTGTCCTGGAACTTAATGCTTAACGCTTAAATTGAACTGAAAACTGGGAAGGTTTGGACGAGCCCTATTATGTATATTCTTTTTGTACTGCCCAGGCAACTCGAAATATATACACCGTTTTATGCGACACATGTAGTCCCCACTCTAACAGGGGTGTACACAGACATGATGGATCTGGAGGATTAAGACTATATGCTATTTCTCGTGCCCTGAGGTATGCTCGAAGCACCTTGGGCATTTCTAAATACACTGGAGGCTACTGACTTGCTAATGGTTTTAATACCCCATACAAACCTATCAAAACTCGATGGTTAGTATTACATGAATACCGTGAAGGTGGCGGTGGGGAATGAGTTAACAGTTATGAATTTGGGGAAGGATAGTCAATACCAAGGTTGAGGGTGCCTAAAACTTTTTGATTCTGTGTCATAAGTGAATGTTTCAGTAAGCTCCTGAAGATGAAAAGGGGTAGAGCTGTCTGAAAGAGTGCTGCTGTCTTGCGAGTTGATATTCTTAAAACCAAGTGATTCACAGCATCAAAGAGAGCTCAAGAAACTTTGGGGGATAGGATTAGTGGAGAAAGCACCACTATTTATCTTTAGAATAGAACATTAATTATCACGGTTTACGAAGAGACAAAATTTTTTCGTGATCTAAGGAGTATCACCCGTAGGATGAAGTGCTCTTTTTCAAATAACTGTACATGGGGGCATGTGCACATGGGCACTCCCAGTGATATTGCAGTTGTTAAACATTGCAATCTATATTTGGTCTGCATAAATCAAATATTAATAGAATTTGCAATTCATTTTAGATATCATAGTAAGTAGTTAAGAATAAAATATAGTGTAACAATTGATTGATGGCAGAAGAGCACTCAGCGATTATTAATTAAGAGTAATACATTATGGTTTACATGTATTAACGGCAGAAGAGCACTCTGCGATTCTCTTTTGAGCTTTACTTCTATCATTGTATGGCTAGAAATTATCTTAAGGCAAAGACTGGATTGTTTTTTTAGAGAATGTATGTGTGGCTGGGGAGGTTCTGTTTACTAAAGTTGAAAAACCTCTGTAGAGCTTAAATATATTTTCTAAGCCAGGTAAGGAAAAAAATAATGGCGAGATATGTGTTAACATATTTGTTTCTGATGGATAAGGGATTTGTAAGGTAAATTATTCAGTGTGATGCCTGTATTTAGATTTGCTTGTATTCATCCCTGACACTGTATGAGTACTTTAGGAGAGGGTGAAACAGACAGACATGTAGATAGATCGTTATAGACACGAGTAGATAGATAACAGTTTCCTTCAAGAGGATAACTGCATGCAGTTAAAATAGACTGGGTCTATAGGCCAATGTTTGTACAATCTCATCCTCACGCACAGTTTCTTGCAAGCAAAAATGTAAATTAAGAAGGTAGAGTATGTTAAAACTAATAATAAAAAATAAGATTTTAATAGCTGAATTCGTCAAAGTACGCCACTCAAAAATAACTCGTTTCTCTATAATTTTGTTCAAATGGTACTAAGATGGGAAATTTATTTAGATAAAGAGAGGTTGGTTTAAAAAAAAAAAAAAGGCAGAAATACCAACAAACAAGTCTCTCGAGGGCACAATCATTGAACCCCCCCCCCCACTCTCCATATGTTTATACCTAAGCACTAAGAAATGGACTGCGGAAGTCATTAAGTCCTAGGTTGCAGTCCACACATGCATACACACACACAATAGACGACACATTTCTGGTGCCCCATTTAATGATTCTGAAGAGGGTTCATTTATCAAAGGTTCCCTCTTCTGCTTGTGCATGCCGCGTGATTCGGTAACCGCAGGGTGATTATTCTTTACCGAAGCAGCCATGATTCAACGTACCTCCTAATGGACGACATAATGATACCCTTTTTGTTATAAACACACAGCTTGGGTCACTTTCGGTGGTCTCTTTAAGGTTGGGTCATATTGACGGTTGGTGGTGGTGGTTCTTTCAGTTACCGCTAACCCCGACTTTAATTCGCGAAACGAACAAAAAATAAAATATAAATAATTGTTTTAATGATCACCCTTTAGAAAGCGAGTTCCTTAAGCTACGAAGAAAGAAGGATGATATTTGTGTAAAACTCTTTTTAAACGACAAGGCAATCATGTAAAAATCTGTAATAACGTAACGGTTAATGAGAGCTTCCTAATAATTGCTTTCAAGTCCCACTTGATTCATTGCTGTAGCTCTTGTAAAAGCAAATGTTTGCAAATACCACAAGCGAGTTAATGAAAAGGAAGCCGTCCACTTGCCAAGATTCTATTATCTCATTTTGTCAGTGTCAGACCCCGAGTACCAATTTGTATTATTTATATTTTTTTCTTTACAATCTCTTCGTAATTAAGTTCATTGCAAGCTTTGCCGATATGACAATGAGAACGCATTTTATATTATTGGGAGATATTTTCCTGATTTATGCTTTCAAATGAGACGAAGCGGTGTGAGGTTAACCAGCTGCGGCTGTCTGGCCTCATAAAAGATTCTTGTCCACTTACCCCGTGGGAGACCTATGCGGGTCGGTGAGGAACTGTGCCAGCCCTTTATACCCAAGGCGTAAAGGGGTGTGATCGAGGTCCATTAGAATGTGTGTGCTATGACTCGGTCACCCTCTTACAAGGGGTACTGCGGCCATTGTATAAGATAATGACGATGATTATGAAGATGATCCAAAGGTTTATTCAATATACATCTTAATGAAACATATTGTCACCCCTGACGAGGACTCCCGCCTATAAGACGAAGACAAGCCATCAGTGTTAGTCAATAAGAGATTTTGCAAATCTAATTCCTCAGAGATGATAAACAGGATTATTGCAATTATTAAAACTCTAGCTCGTAAAGGGAATATTCAGCCAATTTCGGGAGTTGAAGGGCCCATGTTCGAGCCTACGATGGCGTAAGGAAGAGCATCCAGTTTTAATTCCCCGGCCTCAATCCGTCTGTGTCCACCCCCAAATGGGGACTAATTGTGACACATAGAACGCTAAAAAAAAAAAATAATAAAGACCTTTCAGGAGGTCCCTCCTGAGGTCAATACAGCCATGACTGGAAATACCTGCTTCTGGCCTGCGAGCAGACCTGGCGGCCAGCCACTCCCCTCATGGGGTCTCTGTACAACGTCAAAGTATTTTATAGGTCCATGTGGCATATATATTTCAATATTAACGCAGTCACAGTTCATTAAGTTCACTTGAGTTACGGGGAAGGGGCTGATGGTGATTTTTTATCTGCGGGAGAGATGAAGTTGGGAGGAAGCTGGTGAGGATGGGCACGGTAGATTCTGCTTAGACAGAACTCTTTGGATCCCAGATTTAAGGTGATTTTTGTACATTTTTCTAAAACAAGATGTAAAGCAAAGGGACAGTGTTACCAATTTATACATGAATGAACACATTACATTAGTAGATATTTTTTCACACAGGGTAATAAATTTACTCCATGCATGAATATTAGTTTGTTTTACAAAGATTCTTAGGTTTTTTCTTGTGTGTGTGTTTGTGTGTGGAGGTGGGGTTGGAGTGGAGATATCTTTTTCATTCTTAAGGAGTGATGTACCCTGTTTAGTAAAGTTGCAAAATATAAAATTCCATGTTCCAAAATTAGCTTGACGTGTTCTTTAGCGCACATACTCGAAGTTCTGTGATATAATGTTTTCCTACCAGTATTTCCAGTTATTTTGACTCTTTGTTTTCAATAATAAAGAATCTTAGGATTAAGCAAATCAGAGTATGTAAATTATGGAATTGCCGATTTTTTTTTAAACTAATGATGTTTTTCACTGTATTTATAATTACGTTCTGAAGCACTGGCGTCTTGGAGCGATGCATAAATCTCGATTATAATCGCATTTAAACGTTCAAATTTTGTCACCAGTTAGATATAATACAAATATCGGCAAACCAGGAACTAATTTACGTATATATAATTCCATTTATGATCTTGGGCGTATCAAACCGAGTATTTATAACCCTGTTTGTTTATATTCCCCACAAAGTCTCGCCTTTCGGTAACTTGAAAACGACATGTTGGCTGCACCTGTCCTGTCTTGCCCTGTCCTAAGACCTGTTTATTTGTTTGTTTGTTTGTTTTTTGCTTTGTTTTATGCATCCATGTGACAATGGAGCAATAATTTCTTGTTCGTCCATATGAAATGGAGGAGACTCCTCAAGCCTCCTGAAGGGTAACACGCATTAATAGTAGATGGTTACGAGGAAGGTAGCCAACACAGGACAAGGCGGTTGAGGATGTAAACTTTGTTTACGTAGCAGCCGAAAAAGGGACTGGTCATTTATTTATATGTGCATTTTTTTATTTTGTTTGTAAGCTTATATATATATATATATATATATATATATATATATATATATATATATATATATATATATATATATATATATATATATATATGTGTGCGTGTGTGTGTGTGTGTGTTTGTGTGTGTGTGTGTGAATGCAATTATTCGTTTATTATTCTATTTTCGTTTTGAGAAGGGCTCTCATTTATTTCATAGATGGTTTTATTTTTTTGAGGGGGAAGTTTTGTGACTTGTGTTGTGATTGTCATCCATACTATTAATTATGTTGTTGTTATATATTTGCGTCTTTATAAATTGCAAATAAGCCAATGAAAGTATAAATAATTCTATTTGGGAAATGCGATTCTCTTTCCACCTTTTGGGGAAAAATCTACTCCATAATCCTTGCCAGGCTACACTAAGGATATATTTCATTGCCTTTTTGTTATCCAGAATCCTTCTTGTAAATCGTGAATTGTCTGTATCAAGTTTAGCCTCTGCAAAGGTTCATAATTGGGATTGTGCATGTGTGTGTATGTGTGTGTATGTGCATGAAGGCAAGGATTATTAAATAGTTACTAATATAATTCGATGGTTTTCAACAAGACACATGCAGCTGCTGAACTTCTTGAACTCCTCCCTACCATGGAGTAGTTACTGTCTTTAGTGTTTGTAGGTTTAATTTCAACGTAAAATCATTTACAAATCTAATTAACTTGATGTCGCTGTATAGTCAGCAAACGCTTCATTTCTACAAATACCCAAATATGATTAGAATGAGGACAATAGGAACAGCTAGGCTGGACCAGCCAGTTATATCTCTGACTGTACTAGTACACTGTCGTGGGCTGCCTTCCATTTCTCCCTCCCTGGGGCTTGGGCATCTCTGCAGCATGTCCATCATGATATATATATTAGAATGTCGTCCTTTCCTCCATCAGATAAGGGCTGGGGTCTGAATGTTAGTTAACTCAACCGTGAAAGCTGTTAACTCAATAACAGACGATACGATCGGCCAGATAACATAATTCGCATGTTCCCGATCATAAGAGGTCGTGATGTAGGAGCCCTGACCAAGACCTGATACTCGGGTGATAGCAACCTTAAATGGAAGGGTGTGAAGCATATTAATTTCGGGAGATTCTTTTTTTGCTCATGTCTTCCTTTTATTTCATTGTGGTATATTTATTGTTTTATTTATAAATACGTACACAGACTTAATCTAGTTATTTATTTGTTTATTCGTGCCCGCGTTTTTTTTATTAGATGTTATTCAACGGTTACGAAAGTTTATCATAGCACTGACATTTGGTTATTTATTAAGCGATGACCAGTACTGGTTTGTTAATTGAAAAACAGAATAACTGGTTTAATAATAATAATAATAATAATAATAATAATAATAATAATAATAATAATAATAATAATAATAATAATAATAATAATAATAATAATAATAATAATAATAATAGTAATAATAATAATAATGATATTGATAATTATAATTATAATAATAATAATAATAATAATAATAATAATAATAATAATAATAATAATAATAATAATAATAATGATATTGATAATTATAATAATAATAATAATAATAATAATAATAATAATAATAATAATAATAATAATAATAATAATAATAAATGATAATGATAATGATAATAATAATGAAAATAATAATAATACTAATACTAATACTAATAATAATAATAATAATAATAATAATAATAATAATAATAATAATAATAATAATAATAATAATAATAATAATAATAATGATAATAATAATAATAATAATAATAATAATAATAATAATAATTATTATTATTATTATTATTATTATTATTATTATAACAATAACAATAACAATAACAATAATAATAATAATAATAATAATGATAATAATAATGAAAATAATAATAATAATAATAATAATAATAATAATAATAATAATAATAATAATAATAATAATCCCTTTTTTATGAATAATCGTTCTTTTTTGCATTAGGAATAATAGATATTTCTTTCAAATTTCCCTTTAATGTATCCGTTTCACCTCAGATTTAATGGCAGATAAATCTTTAACCAAACAAGAAATGAAACATTCGCCCTTTTTAACTAAATCCATCTTAAGTATTTTATAGATGAATAAAGCAGACCAGATATCTAGGATATACTCTCAATTCCATTTTTAAAGTAAGTTCCAGCAATCGGCTTTTACATTTATTAGCAAATATTTTCTTTCTGCTGAGGTGCCCAGAATTAGGATATAGACGCAAAATTTAACAGCGTAGACTAGAAATATTATAAATCATTTACTAAGCAACCCTATATCTGAATCTACTCTTGAAAAATGACTGATCTAGTTATTTAAGTATAGTTAAAGTGAACTTTAAATATGAGATTACTTAGAGATAAAGACTCTAGTGATAAAGCATTGGTTTATAATTGTTATGCAGAGTTCCAGCTTCGCTAAACATTTGTCAAGTGAAGCGTAGCTTCTCTTTTAATGTGTACAGATTACTCTGAGGGTATCCCATTCGATATCCTGTAGAAAAATTGATTATCGGGACATGATTTGGAATCCTGATGATCCTTAGGGGGTCCTTCGTTGATGGAAAGACTTCGGTTATTAAGGCTTAGAGTAAAATAGCGACTTTAGCCTAAGGCATCGATTACGATAAAAGGTCTTGGAATTGCAATATATAGTTTAGTTATATGATGATTGGATAAATTATTCCTATTCTAATGCCCTGCATGTCATATTTACTTGCTATTACCAGTAAAAGCTCGAAACTTGGTAAATATTTTTGGACGTATTCAGCTTACATACAAATGATAGGAATTCTGTCAGAGGCTTCTTAAAAAGTGGAATTGATTGGTGTACTTTTGCAGTGCATACAAACCAGTTTTATTTCATTGTTATAATGCTAATATTCAGTTAATATTTAAAGAAAAAATAAACGAAACATATATTATTTAAATTGCATTTAGACGAAAATTGACTGGCATTAATTTTAGTATCTAATTTTGTACATTTCCGGAGCCATATCAGCTATAGAGAAGTTCCTAGGTCTAAACGA
The DNA here is from genome assembly GCA_037179515.1 of Halocaridina rubra. Classification (NCBI taxonomy): domain Eukaryota; kingdom Metazoa; phylum Arthropoda; class Malacostraca; order Decapoda; family Atyidae; genus Halocaridina; species Halocaridina rubra. The sequence goes on from JAXCGZ010019038.1 coordinate 30,970, forward strand.
GAAATATCAACCAGTCTTGCTGACTCATCAAACTGTCTAGTTATTATGGAAATCAGCCATATGTATGAAGTCCATTTTCTACTTGACACCAAATAATTATTGGCGCTGAAGATCATTAGAGCTTTTCGATTGTGAGTACAGTATATATTTTTTCTCTCTTCTTTTCATTTATATTCAGTAGTTTATAAGACGTCCCGAAAACTCACATCATATAATTAAGAAGTGGAGAAGGTAACCTTCTGAATTATTTTAATGAACGTAGAGAACACAGGATATTTTTTTAACGCCTTCATGCCATGTAATTTGTTTAGTTTTTTTCTAAATACTTCTCCTGTGTTGCCCAATAGTAACAATGTTGCCAAAGCAGCTCTTTTCTTTTTCGTTGAGTGTTGCTTTACCCACTCACAAAATGTCATTAACGCTTGCCAAAGTATTTATAGCAGAATGCTGATACTATTCTTGTAGTTCCTTTCGAGAGGCTGCTTTTAAATGGAGATTATAATGTCATTGAAATGTTGTGAGCCTAAAGTATCACGCTGGGCTAAAGGATTATTTGCATGATAGCAACAGAGATGTACTTTCGCTGAATAGAAGACTTGAAATTATATATATATATATATATATATATATATATATATATATATATATATATATATATATATATATATATATATATATATATATATATATTTTTTTTTTTTTTTTTTTTTATAATTTTGAATCTCTCTGGGTCGGGCAAGAATACTTCCGTGTTCCCCAGTGGGTTTAAAAGTCGATTAAATGGGGCGAAGCGAGGAGAATGGCAATCTCCTCCTTTGTATTTTATTTCCATAGAGGCAATTATTTTCTTTGACTCAGCAACCCCCCTTATAACTTAGATTATGGCTATTGTATAAAGATGTAGATGATAATGAAAACTATAATGAGAAACAGACATCCGAATTTAACATTCAAGGTAAATCATAAGCAAACATTTCCTCAGTATTTATGTCACTAGAATGAAAAATAACAAAGTTTAAGCTCTTATAGTCCAAAAATAAGCTAGTATCAGAAAATGGTATATAAAAATGATAATATAGATCATGGATATGAATTATGTGAAGTACTGAATATTGAAATTAAAAGATTTTTGATGGTAATTTTTAGGATGTAATTGTAAGACATTCTATGAAGTTGTTAGCTGTTTATGTCACAATAAATTCCCTTTCGAATGGAATGGACACAGGCAGGGTGAAACTACGGAATTAAGACTCGATGCCTTTCCTAACGCGTCGCAGTGGGATCGGACAAATGTTTGTCACTTCGTGAGTCGAATGCTCTAACCATTCCGATATCGCGGTTCCCAGAGTATGCTGTGAAGTATGCACATGAAAATGCAAACCATATCGAACTTGTCTGTAACAATATCAAACCAAAATGTAAGCGAAAGACGTATTATTAGCTTTACTTTTCCTTTTTCAAGAGATCTGTGAATCCTGAAATTTAGCTTTGAACAAAGCTAGAGTTCAAGGACGTGCTGCACAACTATTTTGACAAGGATAAGTCCTTGACGTAGCTTTATTACCAATATTTGATTAAATAAAATCTTGTGTCACAAATGTACATACATATACAATTGTCGCAATCCCCCTTGTAAGGGGGTTGGCCTGTCAAAGCACACTTTCACCAGAAGCCAAACATAACATGAACACTCATCTTAGCCCCATGGGGAGAAAAGACTACCACATTTCTCCATAACCCCTGGTGGGTCATCCACAGGGTAAGTGGCTATGAATCATTTAATATTTTACAGTGAGACTCGACAGCCGCAGCTGGTGATTATATTTAGGTAAACTTCATTTGTTCCATTGATGTTTATAGGTGAATCTGTGAAATCATGAATATATGTTAATTTAGGGATATTTTTTTTTTTATGATTGTGACACCAGGACGGGCCAAAAAAATTATAAAATAAAACAGCCCCCATCGGGCCTGAGCACGAAGAATACATGAAGTAAAGAGAAACAGAGATGGAGAGTGTAATGACTTGTCAGCTGTGAAGGGATAATAAAAGATGTGTGATGAATATCCAAGAATATTCAGTGTAGCTGTAGGCATAGAAAACGAACCGTAACTGATTTAGTATTTGCTGCTGATGTTATCTTATATTTTATCCTGATATGACTAAATTTTATCGGGTCTCATTTATGTATCATTTACTAGATATCAGGGCTGATACAATGACTATTGGTGAATATTATTTGCTACTCATCAGTATCTAAATTCAGATTACGTGACTATCCTTATATATATATATATATATATATATATATATATATATATATATATATATATATATATATATATATATATATATATATATATATATATACATATATATATATATATATATATATATATATATATATATATATATATATATATATATATATATATATATATACATATATATATATACTATATATATATATATATATATATATATATATATATATATATACTATATATATATATATATATATATATATATATATATATATATATATATATATCTATATATATATATATATATATATATATATATATATATATATATATATATATATATATATATGTATGTATGTATGTATGTATGTATGTATGTATGTATGTATGTATGTATGTGATTGCCTAATTTTTTTTACCTAATTTTGTTTACGGGAAAAAGCCCAAATCTCGTATCTTTTCGTCTCCTGATCGGTTCCATTTTGTACTTAGTGATACTTATCATACCTGTCCTTAATACTATGGATTGAGATAGCATTAACTACCTCCTCGCTTAGCAAATTCCAATTATCAACTACTCTTACATTGAAAAAGTATTTCCTTACATCCTGCAAAGAAGTTTTCTTACGTAGTTTCAAACTATGACCTCTAGTTCTAGAGCCAGCCATATCAAAATATCGATCCCTATCCACTCTATCATAACCATGAAGGAATTTAAAGACTGTCACCATATCCCCCCTCAATCTTATAGCTTCGAGTGATGGTAAGTCTAATTCCCTCAGCCTCTCATCATAACTGAGATTGCGTATTTCTGGCACCAGTTTCGTGGCATGTCTTTGAACTTTTTCAAGCTTAGCTATGTGCTTTTTCAAGTGCGGATTCCAAAAGGGGGCTGCATATTTGAGTTTTGGCCTCACATAGGTTACATAAATATTTCTGAACATTTCCTTGTCCATGTGCCTGAAGGCTACCCTTATATTTGATAAGAAGGCATATGCTGCCCTTACTATGCCATTTATATGTATTTCTGGAGACAAATCTGCCAGAATGTTTACTCCTAGATCTCTCTCATTTTCTGTCTCTTGAAGTTGTACTCCAGCCACCGAGTAGTCAAGCTTGGGCCTTCTTGCACTTGTACCCATTCTCATTACCTTACATTTTGAAATATTGAATTTAATTAGCCACTTTTCTGACCACTCATGCAGATTATTTAGATCTTCCTGAAGTTCTCTACCATTGTTCTCGTTTCCTACTTTCTTCACAATCTTTGCATCATCTGCAAACATATTCATGAATGAATTTACTGACTCTGGTAGGTCATTTACATATACAAGGAACAAAAGTGGCCCTAAAACTGAACCCTGTGGAACTCCACTACTAACTCTTCTCCATTCAGACACTGAGTGTCTTACTCTAACCCTCTGTTCCCTTCCTTCTAAGTAAGTTTTTATCCATTCCAAGACATTTGCACCTATTCTAGCCATTGCCTGCAGCTTCCTAATAAGTCTCCCATGTGGAACAGTGTCAAACACTTTCTGGAAGTCTAGGAATATGCAATCTGCCCAGCCCTCTCTTTCCTGTAAGATTCGGCTTACCTCATCATAAAATTCTATAAAGTTTGTTACTGTTGATCTACCTTCTCTGAAGCCATGTTGTCTCACTGACAAGAAGTTGAAGGATTCCAAGTGAAGAGAGATATGTTTCCTTAGTAGTTTCTCCATAACTTTGCAAACTATGCTGGTCAAGGAAACTGGTCTATAGTTTAGAGCCTTATCCCTCCTTCCCTTTTTGAAGATATATATCACGTTTGCTTGTTTCCAGCATCTTGGAATCTCCCCCGACTCCAGTGACTTTTTAAATATGATACTTAGTGCCACTGATATTGAGTTTGTGCATTTTTTAAGTACATGAGGGGATGCAGTATATCATCAGGACCTGTAGTTTTATGAACATCTAGCTCCATCAGCGCTTTGCATACCTCTGTGGCTGTAAGGTTGATGTTCTCTAATACCGGCCCTTGAGCTTCTATCTCTGCAATATGAGGGGGTGGGGTATTTTCTACTGCAAATACTGACTGAAACTCCTTGTTCAATTCTTTGCAGATCTCTTCATCCGTCTCAGTAATGCTTCCATCCGTTCTCTTAAGCCTTAAAACCTGTTATTTTACCTTCAGTTTTCCTCTGATAAAGCTGTGGAAAAGCTTGGGATTTTCTTTAGCCTTCCTGGTGATGTCCCTCTCATAGTCTCTCTCTGCCTCTTTTCTTTTACTTAGGTAATCATTTTTTGCTCTTTTGTAGGTTTGCCAGGCATTTTTGTTTTTTCTCCTCCTATACCTTTTCCAGCATTTGTCTCTCCACTCCTTAGCTCTTTTACACTTATTATCGAACCATTTCTCTCTGGCATGAATTACTCCTACTTTGGTGACAGGTATGCAGCAATCTACTATCTTCCCATATTTCTCACAAAAGATGTCACACATTTCATGTACAGATTTGTTGTAAAATAAGGTTCTCCAGTCAATAACTGCAAAAAGCTCATTCATTTTGATGTAATCTCCTTTCGGATAGTTTCTCCTCATGTCCTCAGTGCCTCTACTCTCAGGCAGAATATCTCCAATGATATACTCCATCAACAACACACAGTGGTCACTCTTTCCAATTGGTGGTTCATACTCAATTTTTCCAATATCCAACACATTATCTGTGAATACTAGATCAAGTAGTGATGGCTCATCCCCACCCCTGGCCCTCGTTGGTTCCATTACATGTTGGTGTAGGAAATTCCCTTGTACCCAATCTAGGAATCTTGCCCCAAATGAGTCCTCACCACTGTGTGGGTCAAGATTTATCCAGTCTATCTCTTTATGATTAAAATCTCCCCTAATAAAAATCCTACATTATCTCTCCCGTGCCATGTTAACAACTAAGTTTATGACTTCAATAGTACCTATATGACTTTCCTCATAGACTTCTAGCTTATTTTGGTTCCTTGGTGGGTTATATACAACAGTTATTATAATGCTTTCTGACCCAGTATTTATGCGAGCAACAAGAAATTCCTTGACCTCACTTTCTATAGCCAAATTTATTTCTTTAACTTGAATCCTTTCACTTATGAGCAGTGCTATCCCTCCACCAGTCCTCTCAGATCTTTCAACCCTTAATATTCTGAAGCCCTTAGGAAAAACTGTGACACTGTTTATGTCCTCACTCAACTTAGTCTCTGTAATTGCTACTTTATCTGCCTTACTGTTGTGAATCCTATCTTTTAATTCTACTGCCTTACCAGCTAATCCATCAGCAGTTGTGTATAACAATCTTAATGTGGCTCCATCCCCTGATATTCTGTCATTATCTTCTTTACCTCCCCTTTGTCTGGAAGAACTCTGAAATGAAAAATTTTCCTCTTCTTCATTTCTTTCCTCATTTAACCTTCTTGCCTCTTGCAACAAGTTTTTTATCTTTACCATCTCTTCCTGTGTTCTGTATCATCTTTGAATTCATGAAGGTCTTTTAGACTTTTTTCTCATCAATATATTTCTACATGTTTCCCCTCTCTCAAAGGTTACTTTTGTTGGTCTCTGCTTTCCTTCCCTCGAATATTTACCTAGTTGGTGAATGTTTACAATATCCTCAGGACCACAAACTACTCCCAGCTTTCTTATCAGGTCTACAACCCTAGCTTTATTTTCTTCAAGTCTCCCCTGCCATTTTGGCTCCTGGGATTTGCGTATGCCTGAGATTACCACTGTCTTCTCTTTATCAAGTGCCTGTTTAATCAGTGGATTTGCACTTTCCTTCACAACGTCTTTCATTTTTTCGATTACTGTCTCTCTATAGTCAACTGTTTGTATGTTTTCCAGTGCCACCACCTTTACAGCCTCTTTTACTGCCAAATTCCCCTTTAGTGCATCAGCAAAAGAAAGTTTTCTTGGCATCATGTTCCATATTCAGCTCCTGAAACTCTTTTCTAAATTGTTCAATGTTTTCCTTAATCTGGACATTCCAAGCTGCAATCTCGTCTCTCTCAGAAGAGAGCAGTGAACCAACATCTAATTCATATAGCTTGTCATTCAGCTGTTTGTTGTTATCTTCTTGTTTAGAAATTCTGTTGTGTGTGTGTGTGTGTTAGTATAATTTATTCACGAAATGCGCGTAAATTTTATCTTGCTAGTTCTCCTTAGAAAAGAGTTTTGTGACTTTAACAAGAGATAGTGTTGTGTCTGGGTATACTATCCTATTTCTTGATCTGTTTGTATCATCCTCTGCACTTCGTCTTAGAGCGCATAGTTGCAGAGGTTATCTCACAAGAAATTCGTCTTGCAAGATGGTTCAAATGATGCAAGCAGATAAAAGAGGAAAGCAACAATTTCAAAAAATCAAACATCTATCATAAGAATTTTTATGCCAATAACATTTAATCACAAAATGCACGTGAATTTTATCATACAACTTCTCCTTAGAATAGGATTTTTTTTTATACAAACAATAAAAAATTGGATAGCAAACCCAGAGACATAACACTGTCTTTTGTTAAAGAGACAATGTTATGTGCTTTTTGCTAAGCAAATGTATCTTCCTAGATAATATTTGCCCTTAATTTTAACATGTACTGTACTATGTCTCAAATAGGATTATCAAACAATCTGCTTCCCTTCAGATTATTGATGTGACCACGACGAACACAAAATAGCGACCAAAACTCAAACTTACCATGCTAAAGCTGAATTCTCTAATATCAATTACCGCCCAGAAAGAGGAAAATTATGGGGGGGGGGGGTTGCCAATATCACTCCATACTTAACAGTCTAAGATATAATGGAATAAGAGGGCGAAAATCGCTTCTCAGATCTACTACACACATGACGTACACAGGCAATATCTTCTCTCCAAATTTCCAGATTTAATTTTATAGTAAACACCGTTTATATGTCACAATTAAGTCACTATTCGAATGGGGATGGTCATAGACATGTTGGAGCTGGGAGATCAAGGCTGGATGCCCTTCCTAATGCCACACCGTGGGACCAAAGGTGCATTAGTTGCATCCCAACTCGCACACTCTACCACTGAGCTACCGCTGCCTTAGGTAATTGCAGAAGGGAAAAAACAACAATAATATATTTAATAAGATTTTTATTAGTTTAATATACAAGAGAAAGAATCTGATATTAAATACTCATGGCATATTCGCATAATACATGATGTAAAAGACGTGATGGTTAGGTAATATAAAATAAACAAAAGGCCAAAAAAACAAAACATATGAAAGCATATAAGCCACTTCTAGCATAGGTTAATAAGCTTAATATTTCTGAGCACAATGACAACACATTAACATTCACATAATTTTGCTTTTCCAGTTGACATAAATAAAATATAGCTAAAAATTAGTCAGCAAGGAGTTAGATATGCAACGACACTGAAATTAAATGTATATAAAAAAAATTAAATAGCAGATATAAACATAAATAATTTTTAGTAATCACACAGAGAACACGCATTTGTTATAGCATTTTCAAGTTGGCACCCGAACCTGTCGCAACTACACTGCTTAGACAATGACACTAAGGCACTTAAATATAAACGTGGTTTTGTTTTTTATTCTTTTGTACTGTAAACCGTTGGGAAAATTTCGTGGAAAACCTGGATAGGTATTGTTTGAACCGACTACTGTATCTGTAGTATGTCCTCAAGTTTATGAATAAAATAACATTATGAAAACATACTATCAAAGGAGTACTGAAATAAGCATGAAATGGAATTTTTAAGTATTAAACCATCTGAGGAAAAAGTAAAATGTTCACGCAGGAGTAGTGTCAAAATGAAAATTAATTTTTGATGATAAAGAGATTATAACTTTGATAACACAGAAGTGAATGAGCAAAGAATAAAATAAAGAGATATAAATCTTAAACTATATGACTCGACAAAGGATATGTATGGTATACTTTCAAGTTTTCAATTAAAAGGACTTCTATTCCCACAGCAAGCCTCCATCTTACTCTATTAGCTCTTCACTGGGAAGAAAAATTAAGGGAAGAGAATAGGAAAACCAACCCTTCGCTCCCAAACCCTTTCAGGAAACTCGACAATGCGTAGAATATGGACGGTAGTTTCTTTACCCCAAACATCAGGGTAAAAAAACATAAAAAATAAGTAAATAGTAATTAGTATCAATACATCAAGGTTTTCCAGAACATCTTCCCCTGGCTAAAATTACAACCGTGACGACAGGTTGTTCGCCTCCTTGGCATAATTTTGAAGAGCAAAAGCAAAAAGTATACTTTGCACTAATTAATATAAAACAAAATAAGTTTGCTGCCAGACTATATACCAAACTAAGTATGGCAGGAAAATACATTAATACTCGTACTTTAAAACTTACTAATAAATACAAAAAGAACTTAAAAAAAACCTTAAGCACAATGGCCTATTACAACAACAAATAACACAAGGTAACAAGTCACAATATTGTAAATCTACTTCTTTGTAGCTGGTTCAAAGTCTGGCAGTTGTATTTTCAACACAATATAACATGAAATACTAAAATATTAATACATCACTTGAAATTATACAGAGAAATATGTCATTTAATTAGGAATATCATAGAGCATTTCATAATTATAGTGAAATTTGTTTACCACTAAATTAAATCATGAAACAACATATCATATAAAAATTGCTCAATAAATTAGAAATAATTGCAATCATCACAAATTAAGCATTTTCCATCAGTTTCTTTCTCCTGTGACTTAAATTACTAAGGTACTACAACCACCCATACTTTCTTTCAATTTTTTTTCAATTTTTTTTATACGTATGATCAAATGGATATTACATATTTACCCTTCTATCAACCTTTTCATATAAAATAAATATAAAGTATCTAGATTAATAAAACTCATAATACTTATAAAATCATTCATTAGTTTTTGCAAGATTTGTATAGAAAAAGGCCTTTGGCATATATTACTACATTTAACATTTACTTAAGGGGGAAAAAATTAAAAATTTTTTTTGAATAGCACCATAAGAAAAAATAAACTCTTCCTATACCTTCCACAATAACAGATTTGCATGAATATAAAAAAAATATGCAGTGTGATATCCAGAACTGGTGTAACGTTCAACCCTTAGAACTCTGTGAAAGCGCAAGGAACCAAAACAAGAACGGCAAGTCAAAACCGAATTCGGTGGACCAAGAGGGTCATTATGCTTTATATATCTATATAATATTCACCCTTAATACTTACTTATTCTTAACTCTCACAAAACTACACCTTCGACTTGAGAAACAGGGAAAATACTGTATGCTTGCCACACATGAAGCATGATGCAACAAATGAGCAAACTACGAATTAATGTCATATTTTTTTTTAAACTTAAATTTGGTGGGTTTTCTGTACATTTCAAGATCTCATATTGTTAATGCATAAGCCTTGGATTAGAAAACTATTTAATATATCTTATAATTCCCCTGTTACTCATCGGGCAGTGAACTTAAGGACTACATGTACCAAAACTTTTCAGACGGGATTCATTCATGATGACAGTAATGAGTGGTATTTTCCTTTTTATTAAATGTCCTCAAAATACAGACAACAAACACCAAAAAGATACTTAAACTCTTCATTAATCCAAGTCCATGAAAAATCCCGCCCGTGTTATTTAACCAATACGAAAGCTGGAGTTGAATAGTCAAAGCCTATGCTAAGGTGTTAAAACATGCCCTTATTTCTTTTTAACTTTTATTTTTAATGTCATGTCTAGAATGACACTACCATGCACTGAAGACTGAAGCTTACCTGTCTGTTATTAAACAGACTTCGTTTTATTACACACACTTTCATTCATCCTTAACTCCAGAAGCATTTCTCAAGAGGCATTTTCTTGCCTGTTTCAAGGGTGATTTTCCATTCTGGATAAGGAACTTGTAGTATATACTGCTCATATGCATACACATCTCATGAGGCGTAATTCAAGAGAGAGTAATAACTAACAAGCTAACAGGATGATTTTAGTGAAAACAAAATGCACTGCTGCAGAGGCATCACCTTTACTGGCCTTGTGGACCACAAAAGTCTCCTGCCTATGTACAGCATAAGCTCCTTGTCGCGATACAGTCTGCCTAAATGACGCTCATGATGAGCCATTAGCGATAGCCAAAAAGAGTACAGCCAAGTCAAGCCATGCTGTGCTTTAAAGCAATCAATCATTGTGTAATGACTCCTTTCACTTCGTCTCTGGCTTTTATATATCGGTATGTGGACATATTAGAGAATTAATACCCATCTATGATGGGTTTCAGGACGATGCCGAATACAGAGCCTGTCATGAAGACTCCATTTTTGGTGTCACAGTTGGGGTGGAGGAGATCAAGGCATCAATATCATCTTGAACTCTCTTTTTTCCATAAAATGAGGACTCAATTATAATACAAGTGAGATATAAAAAAAAATAAAATAAAAAAAATCAATGACTTTGTGTGGGACATTATGGGAAGCCCCAAAATATACATATTCCTATCATCATTAATTATTTATATTATTCACACTGCATTTGCTTTTTTTAGACTTTACATTTCAATTAGCCTTGGGTATTTTAAAATATAACAGTATATCACACAATTTATCACACCTACCTAGCAAATAACAAGTTCAGCTTTTGCTTACTCTATATCAGTACCATTTAGTTACAAAAATAAGAAACCCGACATGAAATGTAGGGACTGGGGAAGAGGGCATCGTGGTGTAGGGTATGGCATAACTCTCCTTTTCAACTGCAGGGCAGAGTATGAAATCAAGGGCCACCTACACCAACCTGACGTAGCTATCTCATCTCTCCAAATATGTAAAAAAAAACACATGTGCAAGCTTGGACAACATAAGGCCCACAGACAGTTCACAATGACTTAAGTCTAGCCACAATGACTTATGTCTAGCAGAACAATTACATGACCAGAGTTGCATGTTTTATGGATGCCGAGATATGTACACCAGTTCAACGGTTTGTACAAGCGGCTTTGCCTATACAATTATATACATCGTAATCGAAATGGTGTTGAAAGTTCAAACCGGTGGCGGCCCGTGAACATATCGCAGTTGTGGCGTTAGTGTGTTGGTGAGATTATTATGGCTGTCGCAACAATTAGGCTCCAAAAGGCAAGCCACACATAATAAAAGTAGGAGTGCTGCCTGAAAGGGTAATGCTGCCCTTACGACACGCCACATCCAACCACGCCTGCCATTTCCACGACCAGAATCCCGACTAGCAATGCGACGATCTACACGACTCAGGCGACTGCCTTTGGAGTCCTTGGCCCAGCTGCGCTTCCTATAAAAGAAAAATTAATAGGCTTTAAATCATCATATATGTTACGTTGCTCTAAAGCAAGCTAATCTGCCAGTATATCTCCTAATTGCCACTGCAAATAGAATTCAATAAAACCAAAAAAAAAGGCATAACTATAAAACACAATGTATTATTCTATTAAGTAAGAGTTACAGGGTGATATACTGTTAATATCAGTGTTACATTAAAGTATACAATTAAAGGAGTCACAGTATGAACTATTTAAGGGTAAGCTGTAATTAAATATAGAGGGATCTTCTAAAAATATAGTTCCCATTAGCTTCATAATGGAATAACTATAACAAAATAATTTATTGCTCTTTTCATGTCCTACACTCTGCATCATTAGTGCTTCTAATTATCTTAAATAGATATGCAAAAGTATGAAATGCATAAAACACATTATGCAGCTTTTACTGAATATTTGTACTTTGACTTGCATATCTATTTGCATTTGCTTGCCACATTACCTAATAAAATTACATGTGACTAATTATCCTCACTGCTATACCTCGGAGACTTTCTCCTTTTACTATCTAGTCTCATTTTTTGTCACTAAGTCCCCATTTAAGGATGGCCAAAGACAGATTGAAGATGGGAAATTAAGGCTGGATGCCCTTTCTGTTGCCCTGCCATGGGCTCAAATGCACGTCTATCACCTCCCAAGTCGAGTATTTTACTGGTTACGCAACAGCGGTCCCCATCTCAAGTCTCAAATTTACTAAAGATAAATCCATTTACCGGTAATTGACTCTTTCAACCTCTAAATTCAATTCAATGACCCTTAATGATCTATAGGGGAATGAGGGAGTAGACAGCCTGCTTTACAAATAGCCCACCCTTTTCTCATGACCTGACCATATGTGGTTCGTTTCACTTGTCAAAATAAGTTTTAGAATACGTAGAAAACCCCTCATTATCATAGGGAAAATCAGTTATATAACATCAGATAACTGCATATCAGATTATAGCAAATAGCTATACAAATAGTACACAAAAGTCTGCCAAAATATATTCCAACACAATTAATCACAATGATGTATAGAAAAACGCATACTCTAGGATTCTAAAATAATAACTTCAATATTTTCCAAATCAAAGAAAATATTTACTGTCAAATTACGATATGGAATTTCTCTAGTAAATTTTTTCAATAGGAAAAAATACACTTAAAAGTTAATTAGATGAAAATCAAGCAGAGTGGCTACACGCCATAAAATAAGCTATTAATTTTAGGAATTCAACAACTTCATGCAAAGAATTTTCATAGACGCATTTAATTTAAGCTATAGGCAATTATAACAAGAAAAATTTCCGGAGTAAATGTCCAGAGTTCTCCAGGTCTTCCTACACTTATTTACTTGACAATTCTTATTTAGATAATATTGAAAACCAAAGGAGTGAGGATATGTAAGTATGCAAGCTTTGACTCGGTCATCCCTGTATATGAGGAAATGTAACTGCACAGAACTCAATTCTAAAATCTGCAAATCTAAAATTCAAATGCACCATTAACTATGCTAATTTAACTAGTTAAGAAATATACATCATATTAATACAGGTAATATATACATTACTCTCAAAGGAATTTGAAAAAAAAAATCCTTTTCAGATATACATTCTTACTAACCTTAGCTGAGGAGATGCCTTGGTTTGGTCGAGAGTTTCAGTTGATCTGACCACCAATTCCCGACAATGTTTTTGTAGACCTTTCAATTCCATTTCAGCATTTGACAAGGTCTGTGGGATAAAACAGGTTACCTATTTTATTTACATTTCTTACGAAAATTTTATAAAATATTGTCCCAGTAAAAAAGTACAGCCCAAAGCTTATTATAATGGCTGTCAATGAGTGACTGTTGACAGAAACAATATCCTTCTCAATATAATATAATTATTTATTTAGAGGTAATAAAAGGGTATAATAAATAAAATAAAATAACTTCCTACCTTTGTAATAGCTGCCCAAGCTTGTGAGTCTGGACTTAACGATGCCTCAAGATCCCTCGCCAGTCTTCGGAGATTAGCGAGACGCCTCTCTCGCTCGCTTAATTCTTCTGATGAACAAGATTCGTAGCCAGAGGTTCCTGAATCGCTCAAGCAATCGTCCCCAGAAGTGCCAAGGGACAGGGTAGAACCCTGGATATCCACACCCTAAAAAAGAGAACAGTAAGTTACATAACACTAGAAAAAAAAATGATATACAAATGCCTAAATAATACGTAAATGATGTATGGTTGAGTCATTCCAGTAAAAAAAAATTCATGAGAGAGAGAGAGAGAGAGAGAGAGAGAGAGAGAGAGAGGAGAGAGAGAGAGAGAGAGAGAGAGAGAGAGAGAGAGAGAGAGAGAGAGAGAGAGAGAGAGAGAGAGAGAGAGAGAGAGAGAGAGAGAGAGAATGTGTGTTTGTATGTATGTCCGCAAAGCTTAGGTCCCTCACAAGTTAAGCAAATGTAGAAGGAAGGTGGATGTAAGACTAGCATACAAATGAGGCAACAACAATAGCAACAGAGGCTGCCTGATGATCACACCGCATCAAACAAAAACCTATATGGAAGATCTCTCCTGAGAAATAAATACTAGAGTCAGACTAATATCCCTTATTTCTTAAATCCCAAGCACTGTTAAGGTCAGTTTTTGAGCTGATACGCCAATATCATTGTGTGCTTTGACTAGGCTAGCACCTTACAAGGGGGATTGCGGCCACTGTACAAGTATGTATAGCAACATTTAGAACAGGAGCCATGAGGAGTGATTGTGGTATGCAGGATGTCCCCGTTTTAAATCATTCCGAGGTTACAGCAGAGATCAATAAATAATGAATTATTAATAAATAAATTTTTCAACATACCAGTCATCTAGATGCAAACCAACCATAGTAGTAAAGGTGAACAATATTGTATAGTGTACTATAACTATCTTTATGCATTAGATAATGAACTTAGATTATTTTTCTATATATTAGAGTATTTATTTTTAGCATTGTGGGGGACCTACGTTCGAAATATAAGTGTGTTCCGACTTAAGTCAGCTGCCAAGAACGGAACCCTGACATAAATTGGGGACCCCCTGTAATAGCTTTTGATGAATGCATGCACTGGCTCGACCACCCTCTTACAAGGGAGACGTCGGCCAGTGAATAAGTATTTATGCATACAGTACCTGGGTCCTCGTATGCTGAAGCACCAATTTCTTGGCAGGTTGTTGTTGACTCTTGCACCTGTCATTGAGAAGTCTAGCCACATCTTGCGCAGAAGCTGTAACAGAGTCCGTCAGTGAGCCCGTCTGTATGGCACTGTCAAGGACCTTGAGAGTATCTCTGTCCTGACCAAGAGCTCGTGTCAGTTCTTCTGCTTCATCCTCCCACAGCTTCCAAGTGGCTTCCAATCCCTCCAAACGTGACACCTCATTTGAAGCCCTAAAAATGAAAATCGGGTTAGATATGAAGGCATTATGTATTCATTAAAAATGCAATGTTATGGGAAAAAAATTTAAACGACCAGCCATAGTTGTTCTACAAAGAGATTTTCTAGCCTATGATCTACATATAGGTACTTATTCCTCAAAAGTTCTCCACGTCCCAAATGTATATTTTTACATCAGACAATCAGCCTCGTCATAATACGTAATAAACATTTTGAATATTTGCAAAAAAAATTATGCATACTTTATTTGCAAACAAAAAAGTATACTTTAATCTATTCTTCTCTAAAATCTTGGAACATTGTTAATTCTACGAAATGAGAGGGTATCACAGGAGAGTGCCATCAATGAAAATATATAGCTAGTCCAAAATTTTTATAGAGACATATTTGCAGGACCACATGGAGGAGTGAGATTTACAAGACCCTTCTTTACATTTATACGTTTATTTATAGCGAGGTCATAAAGTCTGCCAAATGGCACGCAAAGATGGCCAATTTGGGTTGTTAAGTTCATCAGTGTGGTCTAAAAGGCAAAGGTGTGAGAGCCAGTGAGGACAAATGTACATGGTTACTTACTACAGCTTTTTTTTCAGAGGTTACTCTAATTAAGAGGTGGTAGGTTCTCGGTAGGGTGTCTATTTCTCTACAATTTATAGGCAAAACGTGTGTAAGTGAGGATGGCAACCCCTGTTAGCTGTAAAGCCATACAAATACTCTTGGGAAGAAACAAGGAATAAACCATGGAAATATTCCTAATTTAAAATAAAATAGTAATTGATATTTATTTTTTAAAGTAAAATAATTCGCCAACTTCTTGTCATATATAAATTTTAGTAATTGCTCAAAATAAAACTAATGTGAGGAATATCAGTCTTATTTTCAGTAGTAGTTTTCTCTTGATAAGTACATGTAACTGGAAAAGATCAAATTCTTATAAACATGTATGCGGTATTAGTGTCACAGGAAAATAAGTATATTCCTGAAGATTACCAATCAAGTACCTCATGCAGAGAAAATATTCATTGACTGGTTGAGAACTTGGAAAAAAATCGGATATTTACACTTAAATTCTTAATGACAATACAAATGCAAATATTGATTTTTCAGACATTGGTGTTCAATCTAAAAATCTAATCTGAGATATTTAAGAAACTACCATTTATGTCAAGGATTTGCCAACAATTTTTTTTTCTTTAGAAAGGCAAGTATCGGATTCATAAAATTAAAACAATGACATGTAAAAATATACATATTGCAAATTCAGTATATGGAAGTTTCGTGATGTTTCTCTCAGATACCTCAAAGACGGGGCCCTAAAAATAGGGGTTATCTTGAAGTGGTTACAAAGTTATATTTAACTACTGTTTCCTCATATGCAAAATAAATCTCAAAAATTACCAATTAATATAAAAATATATTATCAGGGTTAAAATACTCTCGATTATGTATTACAAATATTCAAGGAAAAAATATAAGAAAAACGAAATCCTGAACGTACACACACACACCTTTGCTTGATTATCCATTATACCAAAAAGACCATCATAAAATTGAACAAACTGAAGACACTAAACATATTTCATCCCAAATAAACAAATTTACAAATGAATCATTATCGGCTAATTTTCTTCCAATTACATAATTTGTAAAATAAAAATAAACCAAATTGACATGAGTTTGCTAGTTTTAAGAGTCGAAATGTGCATCTATTTTTTTAATTCAATAACCGAATCAGAGCAGTTTTGAAAGTGTTAGTAACCTAAGAAATAAAAAACTTCACAATTACAAATATAAATGTTCTCCTTACCGTCTTTGGGCCTCATCAAAGAGTATATAGAGGTCGTTGACTTCATCTTTGAGTTGGGCCAAAGTGTACCCACTGTCTGTGAAAAATCTATGTACAGCTAAGTTCAGACTAGATACTTCGGATTTTCGGGCCCGAATTTCCTCAAGGAGAGCCTGCAAAGTAAATAAACTAGTTATTGAAATATCTCCTGTACCAAAGAATCAAATAAATAATTATAAATAAATAAATAAATATTGTGATAAGTATTATACGACGTAAATAAACAATACTATAAAAAAAAATCTATATTTTAGAGAGGAGAGTCAATAATAAGATATATTCACGAATATGTCAAAAGAAAATACTAAACAATATATTTCTCTCCATTTGCAAGATTGAATTCCCCCTCGTCACCTAAAAACAAACAAAGCCATTCCTAACTTCATATTAAGTTTTAGTGGAATACGATAAAGAAAATGGATTATTTTAGACCTACGCTCTTGCCTGAGGTCATGATAGAGTTGGTGCCACCAAAATGACATGTCATATCAATAAATACTCATTGTACCTAGTGAGTGGGAAGGAGGTGTGAGATGACAGACGCCACTTCCACCCTTCCTCACATCCCATTTTGTTTATTTTGCCACGAAACGGGGCGGGATTGAACCCGGGTCCTTTGGTATGGCAAACCAATCTCTAAGCATTTAAGCCAAGTAAAACACGTTGCTATTCCTCCAATTTGGATTTTATAATAATGACTCAAATCATGGTGTCAACCCAGGAGGTAACATTTCTATCTCAGTTTTACTGGTGCAAACTACAAATAAGGGCAAAATGCTCCCTCGAAATAAGTAATTTATATATAAACGTTATTATATTACAGAAAGTGGTTGCGATGTACAAATATAATAAAAAAAATATAATACAATATATATATATATATATATATATATATATATATATATATATATATATATATATATATATATATATATATATATATATATATATATTATATATAAACAATACGCCATGTAGACAAAAAACATGAAAAAAAATACAAAGGAAATTATGGGTTACAAATATTAGGCAAAAACGATGGTAGTGGGTAGTTGAAACGCATCCCATATTTAAAAAAATAAATAAATAAACATGAAATTATAATCAAGAAATAGCATATCAAAAGGCACATTAACTTATTTATACCCAGGAATATATAAACTCAATGTAATGACCAGATTTAATATTAATAAAACAAATACTGAGGATTTATTAATAAAAAAAAATTGTATCAACAAAAGAACAAACTAATTTTTACTTTGAAATTAAAAAAAATCGAGTAATTACTAGCCAATACTTTATTTGTACGATATAAGTAATTACTTATATACAGACATTACTCACTGTGTAAGTAATATAAAAGCAAGTGAATTAAACCTTTCAAAATAAGAATAGAAAGCGTTTAGTGCAGGCTATATCGGGGAATCCTTTAAAACCTTCAATATTCTCCACTCAGCACGAGACACCTCGGTGCATGACTGAACATCACTATGCAATATTAAGCCAGGGCCACGCCCCTTTTATCGCAACGAGTTGGCAAAAAGTGATGAGGATGGGAAAAAGATGACGGGATAAAGAAGAGTAAATTACAGCACTAAAAATTCTCTCTCTCTCTCTCTCTCTCTCTCTCTCTCTCTCTCTCTCTCTATATATATATATATATATATATATATATATATATATATATATATATATATAGATAGATAGATAGATATATAGATAGATAGATAGATAGATAATCTCCCTCTTTCTATATATAGATAGATAGATAGATAGATAATCTCCCTCTTTCTATGTATGTATATATGTCTACATATCTAGCTATCAAGCTCCTACAAACGCACGCACACACAAAGCACAAATCAAATTAACCAAATCACATGTCGTAAAAAAATACTTATAAATGTAAACAGATAAAAGATAAAGTACAAAGAAGGATGACAGAAGAGGAGGAACCGAGAGAGAGAGGAAATATGAAAAATAAATAAAATACAAATATAAAGAAAAAAAGTACTTGAAAGATAATGGAAATGAAGGTGGGGGGGAGGACCAAGGAAGAGAATATTATAAGAATGTTGGGCTGGGGCAGGGGGTGATAGCCGGCAGTCTATGCTTTGAACCATTAACAGAACATGGCTTCATGCAGAGACCATTCCAATCAGCAATAGCCTTACCTCCCTCCTTTAAAAAATCCAAAATTATCATATTCTCACTAACGTAAGAAATAATTTATACAGAAATATAATTTATGCAGAAATGAATGAAGACGCAATATTATACACGTATATTGCGCCGTCAAAATATCTATACAATTTCAAAATATAAAATATCGGGATATGGTAAATATATATTTTAGACTATCAGAAGTACAGTGTTATAAATTATGGTGATACATGAAAACATAATATATATATATATATATATATATATATATATATATATATATATATATATATATATATATATATATATATATAGGTAAAATAAAATACAGAAAGGAATCCTAACCATTTTTTTTTCTTGGTAAAATAATTT
The DNA here is from genome assembly GCA_037179515.1 of Halocaridina rubra. Lineage (NCBI taxonomy): Eukaryota > Metazoa > Arthropoda > Malacostraca > Decapoda > Atyidae > Halocaridina > Halocaridina rubra. The sequence goes on from JAXCGZ010019038.1 coordinate 50,393, forward strand.
TTGGTATTCAAATCGTAATAATACATAATCCTTATATTGATAGTAAATATCTAACCAAGAAAATATAATCAGTAATGGAAAATATTTACAATAGCATGTTTAGGGACCTGACAAACTCAGTCTGAAACACGCACACAAGCACACACACACGCACACACACTTAGCGAAATAAATAAATACAATAACTCACTTTAGCATCTTGGAGTTTACGGTCGAGCTGACGATGGGTTTGAATGGCGTCGGCGTGAGGGGCTTCATTAGCTTGTTCGGCCAACGATTCTAAGGTCAACCTCAAGGATTTCACCTGACGTTGCAACTCCCGCACTTGCCCACTCTGCCGTTGACGCTCTACGGCCTGCGCCTGCAACACTTCCCATCGCTGCACAATACCTGTAAGATAAATATAGAAGTTGGATGTGAAAAATCAGTTAATAATAATAATAATAATAATAATAATAATAATAATAATAATAATAATAATAATAATAATAATTTGGGACACTAACAATGACTAAAAGTAACTGTAATTTACAATTCACTTTAAAAAAAATTAATGCAAATTAATAATAATAATGATCATAATAATAATAACGTACTGAGTCACAAAATATATTTCGTCAAAATTAACAAATATTTAATATTGGGTCAAAGTTTAGCAATCCCCTTACCTTACATGTGAGGAAGATTACCATATTCCTTAAGTTTTTGAAGATATTACTAAATATGTGGATATTCCTTAAAGACTTAATTTCAAATGGCATGCAAATGCTTACTCTAGATGCATATTATATGCACATAAAGCAAGTGAAAATGTAATTGCAAGTTAGCTGTACAATTTAGTTAGAAAAATAGAAAACGTGCACTAATAAAAGAAAACGACAATATTTTAATGGATAACTATAACATTTTCTTCTGCCAAAGCAGATAAAGTAAAGATTATGTCATGTTAAAAAGTAAAAATACGAGAGAAGCAATGTTAGCAGACTGATCTAGACTCAATACCATATATGAATAGAGTTATTTAACACAAATTCTACAATCTCGTCAATATTTTTGAGGTTTTTCCTTTAAATGCTGATCTACGGAGAGAGGAAAATCAACAAGGAAAACCAGCATAATGGTTGGCAACAGGAAAGTCACCGACACCAATCTGCTAACACTGTTCTCTTCGTCGCTAAGGGGCTGATGTGTTAACCCTGAACAAGCATATACAATGGTAAATCTAACTTAAGCATGCTTATACAAATCTAACTTAGGCATGTTTATACAATGACAATTCAAAGTTATCAAACTTGTGACTAAACTTACGGCATAAGATCGGATAAAATTTCCTTCTCGAATAGTCACTCTCGTATCCCTCATCAACGAATCTTTGACGATTATAGGGAGGCATTTTTCAAAAAAAAATTATGATACCACAAATATATACTGGTTTTCTTTTTCACATTCACATGTTTACTTGCAAAAAAGAAATTACATGCCGTATATAAATCCAAACAAATGACTAGATAATGTGTGGAGAGTAACAAAACTATAAAACTATTTTTTTTTCTATTTTGGTTTGTTCTTCAGCTTCACGTGTACGCAAAACAACTAAATTTTCACGCACAAAAGAAAAAAAGTTCACATCGCTGGATCTACTTCAGTTAGCTGTTGTGTAAATAGAGGAGGAAGTCCATGCATTACCATATACAACAAACTTGAGTAATGAGAAAAAAGAGAGAGAGCATATTCCACATACTCCGTAACTCCATCGCTGTCATAACACGCATAAATTCCACAACATAACATGAAATAGAAGTTTCTTCGTCTCAACGGTGAACAAATCACTATTTTGTTCATATATAACAGAAATAACACAATACTACAGCTGACAAGAAACGCAGTTGCCCCATACAATACCTTAAACAGACTACCGCAAGGGGGACCCGTATCCCTAATAGTGTACCATCCCCCACCCTCTTAAATGACATATTCGTCTCCTCCCCCCTTCAATAGAAGACAATCCTAACACATCATACAGTCAGTTGGGGTGAGTGGCGATCGATGCAGATGTTTTGAGACAGTTTTATGGAATAGTTTCTTACCGATAACGGGGACATCGCTGTATCGTGGATTTCAAGAAATATATAAAAATTCGGAGTTTCTAATGAGCTTCATATTAATTAAAAATTGTTATTTACTTGTCAAATGAAAAAAATATAGGATCAGGTAAAGTTTAGCAATCCCCAGAACAAGAAATGACCCTGTAACATGTTAGGTTAGGTTAGGTTGAATTAATGCCTCACCTTTTTAACTTAATCTAACAATTTACGGGGTTAGTTAATGTACTAGGGGTCGATAATCTATCTTATCCACTATTTCAAACCTTAAACGAGAATGAAATCGAGACCACGTGCGTAAGTGTACTAGAGTGAAAGAGGGTTGGCTCGCCACACTGGGGGAACCTCCTGAAGAGGGAGAAAGAAAAGGGTGAAAGGCAGGAGTGGAGAATGGGAAGCGGGAGAGAGGACGACCAGGAAGAGAGGGTAGGAAGGAAGGAAGGTAAGACAAAAAATAATAAAGGTGGGACTGACCTGGATATCATTTACATTTGATCGATTCTCGGGTGTAAGCCGAGCTTATAGCTCTACCCACACTGATCAGTCTAGCCACACACCAATGGCAACATTTCATTTTATAATATACATTAGAGATGAAATGTAAAGGAATACTAATAAGACAGTAGTAGTAGTAGTAGTATATATATATATATATGTATATATATATATATATATATATATATATATATATATATATATATATATATATATATATATATGGTTAGGTTAAGAATGAAACAATATTGTAACTCAGCGCTTTCGATTATAGCTATCTGATCATCTTCAAAGGTGGAGGAATCCCAATGCATGTGAAGTTGTTAGCTTTGATAATGAATAGATCATTATATTTGTAAGCGCTAAACACACCCGTGTTTTCATATGTTCCTTTCGTTATCCCAGAAACCAACACATTTGTATATGAGTAATACATTATGCGGCCACAACTGTAACATAAGAACTGCGATAGGATGGCTTCAGCGTTCCTATGTTGTCGTTGTCTGCTACGAACTTTCACCATGATAAAATATTGCTGATGGAGGAATTGCCATTCCCGTTCCCCTAGCTTTGTAATCGTCTCCTACGACAAGACGGGAATAAGAGGGTGAAATTTACTCTTACAATGATCGATAAAATAGATGATACATCAGGGCGTTAAATTCGTCCAATAGTCTATGACGTCATAGGTCATATATTGAACTTTTCTGAACATCTTCAAAAATTAATATGCTGAACACCTCTTTTCCCAATGGAAGAAACCCAAGAACAAGGGTTCAGGAATTATATAGGACGGAGAGTTTTTGTCTGTAGTATGTAGTCACTAACCTTAATAATGATGATGATACTACTACTACTACTACTACTACTACTACTACTACTACTACTACTAATAATAATAATAATAATAATAATTAGTAGTACATGTAGAGCACAAACTCTCTCTCTCTCTCTCTCTCTCTCTCTCTCTCTCTCTCTCTCTTTATAGACATTCTAATCCCAGCAAGCAATAATTACCAAATTCTCAGGGGGATAATAGTGTATCAGAAGATCCGACAAATAAGCTGAGAGAGAGAGAGAGAGAGAGAGAGAGAGAGAGAGAGAGAGAGAGAGAGAGAGAGAGAGAGAGAGAGAGAGAGAGAGAGAGAGACAGGAGAGCGGGGGGGGGGCTGGCTTTCTGTTGCAACAAAGATCTAACAGCGATATATTCAGGTCAAAATTGCACGATTCTCACTATAATTACATCTTCCGATGTCAAGATTAAAATAATAAAGACTTCAACCACATGATCTTAGTGACCTACTTGTGCACACGCAAGACTATAAACAGAACCTTCTCTCTAAATACTGATGGAGTTTATATTTACAATATATCCGACTACCGGGGGAACAAGCCAGCTTGATTTAGTGTCAATCCCAATATCGACCCAATGGAAAGGCTTGGTATCTCAGGAAGGCCATACGACCATTAAACTTTGAACCTCCAAAGCAACCAGCAGTCTCCAAAGAGACTTGCGAAAAACAGCGACTCAATAGAACTATGGGAAAATCCACCACTGAGGTTCCAAGAAGCCTATGACCACCTAAGATTAAATTTGGCAACATCAATACTATTAGGGGAAATCAGTCCTGCAAAAACATATAACTCATGATATTAAATAATTTTTTGAAACTTACTTTCTACAGTAGAATCAAGTACACGAAAAAATATCTCTATACTCATATACAAGTTATTTTTGGCGTCTGAAAAAAAAATATATAAAAATTACGAAAATGAGCTATTTTCTTAAAAGCAGACTTTGAGGGAAGCTTGAAGTAAAAATAAGGGCAATTAACTCTCACAGACTAAATAGAACTTTCACCGATTACGCTATCCGGAGGTTACGCCTGGGGCAACAGACAGTTCTCTTTCTAAATTTCACATTACTTCTCTGCCCAACCCTCCCACAAAACCTCCAATACGTTGTATTAGATCTTCTTCATCTTCTCATAATTACGACTTTTATCTTCTCATTCATTCCAACCCTATACAAAATTGTCATCTATTGCATTTCTAATTGTCTTCGTCTATTAATGTCTATTGTACTCTATTTTCCTACGTCCATTATCACATCTATTCATTAATTAGTGAATTAGTTATAAATCTTATTCACTTACTGATCATGGATATATAAAAGTATTAAGCTTTGGGCTTTCTTAAAATGTCTTGCAAAGTTAAATAAGTAATGGAGTCTGATTTTTTTTTCCAAACATCCAAGCATCCACTTCAGCGAACCACTTCATAAAAATTAGTTTGTTGTTGGTGGAAGCAGACAATGAGCGCGCAAAAGGATCTATTTATTCTTCGAGGTGACCTCATACAGCCTTAAGCAAGCATAACGGGTACACGAGAGCCATTGCCTGATAAAACAAGCTTCATTTCTGTTTTCGAGACGGAGCAAATCGAGAACTCATCTTTGATATCGATTTAATAGATATCCAAAAATGGACGTGCAAGGGGGGAAAATGGGTTTTGTGAATATAATTTCTGTTTTGAAGTCAGCATGCTGATAACTGATCTCTGACGACGACGTAAGCATAGCTTTGTGTGTCACTAGTTCCCACGAATGGGGATGGACACAGACAGGTTGGAACCGGGGAATTAAAACTAGATGCCCTCCCTAACGTAACGGGTAAACATTGTTTAAAGTGTCACAATAAGTCCCCAAGAATGGGGACGGACACAGACAAGCTGGAGCTTGGGGTGAAAACTGGATGTTCTTCTTGACGTTTCAGACTGGATTCGAACCCGCATCAGTTGTTTCGTGACTTGCGCGTTCTACCACTGAGCTATTGCGACCCCTTCTGATAACGACATAAGCGATGGCCCAACATGTGGAATTGTATGATTATTTTAGTCTTTATTTGGAATTATGCCTTTCTCTCTCTCACATACATACACACATACATATAATGATGGATTTTAAGTTGCCGTGGGTTCGCGCCCTAGTGAGGGATCGCTACGCGTATCATACTAGTGAAATCTAATTTGTTACATATATCCACTAAACATGTTCTAATCGGAGATTTATTTCAATTTACTTCAAATACAAAGAAATATGTCTCGTCTGATTTTCTCTTTAAATTTTTATCTATAAACCTCTTAATGGGGTATCCAGTTCAGAAAACAAATAAAGCAAAAAGTTTAACGTGACCATTCCCATTATCTACCTGCTCGCATTCCACGAGAGAGAGAGAGAGAGAGAGAGAGAGAGAGAGAGAGAGAGAGAGAGAGAGAGAGAGAGAGAGAGAGAGAGAGAGAGAGAGGAGAGAGAGAGAGAGAGAGAATTATATTTATCTACGTTTCACGTCAACTACAGCTATATGTAATGTAATATATAATGCAATCCAAATGATCGCTAATTGATAAAAAATAAAAAACTGCAATTTGTTTCAGTCAAAATAAAATAAATATCAGTATTTCTGAGTGCATATACAAATAGTGTATATATATATATATATATATATATATATATATATATATATATATATATATATATATATATATATATATGATGAGTATGTAATTATAAACAAGGCAATAACAACTTTTAATGCTGATATAAGTACCTATTAATCCTTATATACTAATTTGCGCTGTCTAAACACAGTTAAACATCAAAATTGTAAGCGTGTGTGGCATGTAGATTTTAGTAATTGGCATCATATAAAAATAGACATTGCGGGGCCTCGTGGAACTACTGCAAAACGAATGGATACATGCAAACTCGAGTTTCTATTTACCATAGTATTCAATTTATTCATAGTCATGTATTTACGCAATATCAATACTTATGGCGTATTCATTTATTCATATACTGCTTATTTAATAAGATATTCATTTATATGTCAATTTCGACGTTTATCAATAATAATTACTTTATTCATACTTTTATATCTATTTCTTTATTTATTCACTCATTTTTTTTATTTCTGAGGATGGCAATTATCTAGAATTTCAGTTATTTTTAAGAATACATCGAACATCTTTTTTTAATACAGGAAGATATTTTATCTTTTCCAACAGGATATGGCAATGATATTTAACGTGTAATGTCAATTACGCATGAAACATATTGAAACTTTAAGCATGGAGATATAAGGTGCACAAAAAACGAAATCAACAACAACAACAACAACAACAACAACAACAACAATAATAATAATAATAATAATAATAATTATAATCACTTCCAGGCTAAACAGCTATTCAAGGAATGTTAGGAATGTTCATTTGAAACACATGACGAAATGGAATCAAAGGTAAAGCGAGGGGAACTTTACTGAAGAAGAAGAAGAAGAAGAAGAAGAAGAAGAAGAAGAAGAAGAAGAAGAAGAAGAGAAGAAGAAGAAGAAGAAAAAAAGAAGAAGAAGAAGAAGAAGAAGAGAAGAAGAAGAAGAAGAAGAAGAGAGAAGAAGAAGAAGAAGAAGAAGAAGAAGAAGAAGAAGAAGAAGAAAGAAGAAGAAGAAGAGAAGAAGAAGAAGAAGAAGAAGAAGAAGAAGAAGAAGAAGAAGAAGAAGAAGAAGAAGAAGAAGAAGAAGAAGAAAGAAGAAGAAGAAGAAGAAGAAGAAGAAGAAGAAGAAGAAGAAGAAGAAAGAAGAAGAAGAAGAAGAAGAGAAGAAGAAGAAGAAGAAGGAGAAGAAGAAGAAGAAGAAGAAAGAAGAAGAAGAAGAAGAAGAAGAAGAAGAAGAAGAAAGAAGAAGAAGAAAGAAGAAGAAGAAGAAGAAGAAGAAGAAGAAGAAGAAGAAGAAGAAGAAGAAGAAGAAGAGAAGAAGAAGAGAGAAGAAGAAGAAGAAGAAGAAGAAGAAGAAGAGAAGAAGAAGAAGAAGAAGAAGAAGAAGAAGAAGAAGAAGAAGAAGAAGAAGAAGAAGAAGAAGAAGGAAGAAGAAGAAGAAGAAGAAGAGAGAAGAAGAAGAAGAAGAAGAAGAAGAAGAAGAGAAGAAGAAGAAGAAGAAGAAGAAGAAGAAGACGAGAGAGGAGGAGGATGGAGGAGGAGGAGAAAAGAAAAGATTGAAGATAAATAAATATATAAATAAAGAGCAAGAAAATAAAGAGGGAAAGGGGAGGATACAAAACAAAGAGAAAAGGGGGATGAGAAAGGGCGATAGGAATGGGGGGTTTGATCACCTGCAAAGAGTAACAAAAGTTATCGATTCTCTCCAACTTGCAAATGGTGTCAAACATGAACGCATGGAATTCCTGCTTCTTGACAACAACAATAACAAAGCACACACGTGATGACAGATCTTGCAAAGTCAATAAGAAATACGTAAAAGTCGACTAAGTGGGGCGGAGCTAAGGGACTGGGAATCCCCTCCTCTAATAGTTTCTTCCCTAAAAAAAAGCTCAAAGCATTTTGCTTTGACTTAATCACTCCTCTTACAAGGGGAAACATGGTTCTTGTATATAGACAGATAGCTAGATCAACAGATTTTTGCTTCACACAGACCACGTGAAAAGAGTCTATTGGGACAGTATCAAAAGTAGTAACTAAAATTATATAAATTTAATTAATATTTTCACAAAGGTCATTTCACAAGGGGGCTAAAGACTATGTTAAATATATCGAAATATTTTCGTGTTCTTAGAATTTACGTGAAATTTGACCTTATACATGTCTACCCTATGAGACAACATCCGGGCTCTTAATATAAATATTAAATACACATAAATACTTAATCAACACCAATTAAAAAAAATCTTTATCGAATTAAAAAAAAAAAAGTAAATTACAGAAAAGTTTTGAAGAAATAAAATGTGAAAATACACACATACACACACAAAGACATAATCACATCACAACAGCAGCAAAGACACTAAAGACACCCCAAGACAAAGAGAGTTAAATCTCTTTAAGAACAAGACGGAAGACAAACAATTTTCTCTACAGATTTACAACATTTTTATTTTCTCCTCTTCTTCAACTTATACGGCTTTACTGTGTCTGAATAATAATAATAATAATAATAATAATAATAATAATAATAAAAATAATAATAATAATAATAATAATAATAGCAGGAACAGATGTAGTAAAAGTAGTAAGACTCATTCATTATTAGTAGCGTCAATACAATTATTTTTATTAAGGCAGCTGTTGCTACTACTGCGATTATTACCACTACCACTACCATTACTATTACTGTTGCTGCTGTTACTACTACTACTACTACTACTACTACTACTAATAATAATAATAATAATAATAATAATAATAATAATAATAATATTTATAAAATAATAATAATAATAATATAATAATAATAATAATATTTATAAAATAATAATAATAATAATAATAATAATTATTATTATTATTATTATTTCTCATAATTCATGACATCCGACAACCAGTCGTTTATGCATCCGGTCAGCACTGGAAAACAAAAAAATTTAACACGCTCTAATTCCTATACAAGTTCTAGATTTACCTTTCAGATAACGTGAATATTACCGATCTTATATATAACAATCGTCAAAAATATATTCCGTTATGTAGTCGGTTCTTTCCTCTTCGACAAGCAGAGTATGGAATATTAATATCTTGATGAATGACAAGCATAAGGAAAGATTAACACAAACAAAAAGTTACCAAACAAAAGTATCTAAGAAAATTAAATATGCATCTGATTCCGCTCCAGATTTCTGACAATACAAGGTCAATGATTCCTACAAACGGAAGGACAGGGTTACATAACACTTATTGGTTCAATGCCAATAAGTGTCAAAATAATAATAATAAAAAAAAATCCCTCCCTTATCCCAGCTCTGAGTTCTGTCACGATCAATGCCCTAGACTCATATGACAGGAAGGACAGGTGAACGTGACCTAACTTGACCTCTTTGGCTCTGTGCCAATGTTTATGTAAACAAATAAATCCATAATTCCTTTTTCTATATCTGTCAGTACAAGGTCATTGCCCTTGAATCCCATGCCACTACGGACAAGTTCACGTGACCTAACTTGACCTCCTTGGCTTAGTGCCAACGTCAGTGCCAGTTCCGATGCTCCAACAAGATTGCACGATGTATAGTCACGATATGCTATTATGCCAGTTCTCAGATACTAACTTCGCAGGATCCTCTAATACCTCTAAGGTCAATGACCTGGTTTGACATATCACTCAACGGCACGCATCATATAAGAATACACATTGGTAATACATTAAAAAGAAGCTTAAATAATAGTCTACATAGGAAGCCCGTTAATAATAATAATAATAATAATAATAATAACGTGACGCGTTATCAAAAGAAAATTATATAGTCCATCAGCGTTGGGATCCTTTTAGACAAGAAATAATAATAATAATAATAATAATAATAATAATAATAATAATAATAATAATAATAATAATAATTCCTATAGTTCAAAAAAGAGAAAATATAATTTGACTTACAACAATACGCGATTTTTTTTTAAATCTCGCTTATATTTACTAATACATAAAACTTTCTAATGACGAATATGAATTATGTTAATAAATCTACTCTCCCCCCCATCTCACCCCCAAGACAAACTACATTTGCTAATGTCAATAAATCCATTTTCCTTCTTAAAAAAAAAAAAAAATACAATGAAACCATCTTAACTAGGCATACACTAATTATTAATGTGTACTATATATGGACAAGTAGTAATTAACAAAAAAAAAAATTCTTGTGTAATGGTACTGATTTTGTAAGGAATTCCTGTAGCTTGTTTAACCAGCACAACAAATTCCAATAAAGCACCTTCGAAATTACACTCAACACATATGCGAACACTAGAGCTTCCCGCGGGGCACTGCCAAGAAACAGGAGCCACAACAACAACATGAGCAGCAGTCACTCGTGGTTTCACCAATATGTAGTGGTGTGGTGTGCAACCCTTCGTACACCTCTTTAGCCTCCTACACACAGTGGAACTGCATTATTAACCCCCCCCCACTACTACTGCAACAACCACTACCGCACCTTTCTCCCCCACAACTCAGGTCGCTGACATTTTGTTTAATCCTCCCTATACATGCAGTGCCTTGCTTGATACATCTTCACCTCCTACGCTTATCCCCATTTTCGTCATCACCAGGAAAAGGCGGTGATCACATAGGTCCCACACCCACGCCCACGGGACGCGCCAGCTGGGATATTTGGAGCAGCTTATGCAACACATGAAAAAAAAAACATACGAACACACAGTCTCAAGTGTTAGGCCGCTTTCACACGAAAGTGGCACGTCGCACGCCACGTGGTACGCCAGTGAAATCGCACATCCGGAAATCTATGAAGCCTTTCACACAGAAGTGCGTGACACGTCCTATGTGGCACGTGCGACTTGCATCGCAAGTCGCACGTGGCACATGGACGCGTCACGCCACTTATGTGTGAAAGGTTTCATATATTTCGGATGTTCGTTTTCAACTGCCGTACCACGTGGCCTGCTACTTGCGACGTGCCACTTTGGTGTGAAAGTGGCCATAAGGATTAGCAAGATTAACTCACAAGGGAAAAATATGAGCATGGGCTAAATCTCTGATACCCCAAAGTCATTTTAATTTTCTTTAAACATGCTGAATTATCTCAAAATTTAACACAACAAGGAGGCACCTGGATACAGTCCTATATAACAGCAAAACTCCATTAAACAACAAACTAAGCACAGGACCTGCAATGTTTTATTCTATCAGTAAAAATGACTTAGGCTAAAGCAGTTCCCCAGGGAAACTCCTTACAAATCCATAGCAATGTCGGTTCATATCCTTTGATGTAGGCGTACTCAAGTCAGGACACAGCAAACAGGTTCCAACTCTAAGACTGAACTAATAAGATATCCATAACTACAGCAGAAAGCAATGCCAAGAAGAAATATCAAGTGAAAGACAAAATTAACCCTTAACAATTTCAAGTGAACAGGAAGTTGAGATAACTTGTATGCAGAGGAAGAGAACACTAAAAGCCATTTGCCCTATTCATCTCGAAGGCCCATATCCTTACGTTATGCAAGATGTGGCTTTCACAGATACTTCTCTTCCTCCTCAACCGATAAAAAATAGGGTAAAGGGCACGCCTAACATATGCATTATGTAACTCTTATCTATCTATATACATAAGCTATTTTCCCCTTATAAGGGGAGTGGCTGAGTCAAGTAACTCCTACAGGGTTAAATCAATGAGAACACTAAACCCTAGATACTGGTATCTATAACTTGAAGTAAATTAAGTTTCTCGAAATACACTTGAGATTTTCAGTAGAAATTCATTTCCTTCAAATAAATTCATATTTAAAGTTGCAATACCGAAAAGAGGTCCTATGTATCAAATTACTATATTTTCACGTATATTATATTAGTTGTGTTGTAAAAACAGCATTTATTATTATCATTAATACAAGTCTGAAATTAAAATGCTGCAACATATTTACTCCTTAACTGTGGACCTATTTTTTTTCCTTTACTCCTTAATTGTGAACCTCTTTTGTTCACTCCTTAACTGTGGACTTATATAATCAAAAATAATCCCACATCAACACAACACTGTATATCTCTACTACTGAAGCCAAACAAGATTTTAGAATTACTTTCTATTTTTCAATGAATATGATAGTGAACAGACCATTTCAAGTATATGAGATAGCAACTGCTTAAGGCTACAATTGTCGACGTTATTTTCAATCCTAGTTAGGCCAGGTGTTAAGAAGGCCATCCAATCTTAATTCCCAGCACCAACACGAGTCCACCCCCAACCGAATGGGGACTAATTGTGGCATAAAATGGTGCATATTCAATCCTGTTTCGAGACAAACATAGGTATGAAGTTACTTCCTCGTCAAAGGGTTAAGCAGATTAGAGGGACTTTTGCTTGCTAGGCGCGTTTTACATACAACATTGCAAGTTTTTCCTTTAAAAGGCTTCCCTAGTCTAGCTTACCAGTTTGTCCATATTTGGAAAGGTAAACGCCTCTTGTATTGTCCTTCATCTTTCTGATGATGTTTTGAGATACACTAAACCTTCGATTTATTACTTTTTTTTTCACCATTAGTCCCTATGATGGAGGTGGATACAAACTTCAGCTGAGGAATTTAGGCTGGATTCCCTTCCTAACGCCCGATCGTAAGATCGATCGCGGGTCTGCCATCTTGCCGAGTCCAGCATTCTGACCAGTAATCAAGACAATATTTACGTTATATATACCAATTAAATTATCTTACATTCGCCGAGATAGTGCAATTAATCTCTATTAACATCCAAGGAAGTTCATATCTTATTAACTTCATATCACAAATCAACAAACACATTCTTCAGAAAAAAATAATGGAAAGCCTACACACAAACTCGTTTTCTTATCACAGCCATAAAACTTTCTTACAGGATGAATACGACAATAATTCAACGCGATTTCTCGAAACTAAGACCACCAACACTGCGCACATGACACCATTCAGATCACTGAAGCCTCTCCCTCTACTGAAGGCGGAGAGACTGCCAACAGTGAAATCTTACAATAACCGGGGGGCCCTAGGGGCATCTCCCTGAGACCTCTCTCTCTCTCTCTCTCTCTCTCTCGTATTATTGGGCTCCTTTTCTTCCATTCTCTACTTATCTTCCAAACCTCAATCTCCCCCTTTCCCTTCCCTCCTATTCTTCATCTTTTTTTCTCCTGATTTTTTATCATGCATTGTCTTCGCTCTTCACCCTCAACAGTTTTCCGTCTAAAGTCCATTCCCTCCTTTACTACACTCTTCTTTAGTACGCTGTTTGTACGTAATTATCATAGTCAAATGAGGTCGCTCTTTTTCACTAACCTCTCAAAAGCTAGCCTATGATTGCGGCTCATGGTATTACGACCGGACACCCTTCTTGAATCTAACCCTTTTCATTAATCAGGACTTAAACCAAGACCCACTTGAGCTAGGCTGCTCCCCTTGAGAGGCTGGGTTCTCCACCTCTGTAATTACTATTTTCACAAAATCTATTTTACGAATCTCCCCTTCCTACTCCGCCACTTCAATCCCCCCTAAACCACCCAGATACCCCCCAAGTATATAAAATCCCCTCCCACACCCAGTGTGCATTCGGCTAGCAACAAGAAAACAAGCAGTTTCATAAGCTGCTTGAACTAATAAGGAAAACGTCTTCACGAACCGAATACACAGTAAGTTACACTATTCTCATACACGAGTAAGAACTGACGAGGTAAATATATAAATAAAGAGATCACCTCTTCAGTTACCACAAAGGTGACCTTGGGCAATGAGCCTTAAACATCACTCAATATGTAACCTCCAGTATGAATGTAAGTAGGTTATCATCATAAAGAAATATACTAAAGGATGAATTAGTTTTTTCATAAAACGGTCGAAAACTTTTTTTGGTTCTGGGTATTTTTTTTAAGTTTTCCTGTAACTATTAAAATACTTGTTGAAATTAATAACAATCACTGGAAGCAGTCATATAAAGTGTGTGTGTGTGTGTACAAAGAAATCTAAATATAATCCTTTATAATTATTTCAGTACACGTATATAACTTGCAATCAAAGATGATGATAATAATAATAATAATAATAATAATAATAATAATAATAATAATAATAATAATAATTTTAAAAGGGAGAAATTGACACTGAATTTATACCATCTTTTTTCTACCAATAATGGTTATTTCACCCTCCACACATCTTAAAAAACAGTAATATAACAACTTTTAGTCAGCCATTTTTTCAAAATTCACAAGAACTCGCATTTCATACACTATAATAAAATATATCTCTCCTGTCAACTGTGCTACACAATCTAGACATAAATGTCAATATTAATCACTTAATCTTCACCACCAGCGTTAGTCCCTGCCCTTTCCTTCCTTCCAAGATTACCAACACACTAACCGATGAAGGAAAGAGAATAATATAGGCGGCACCAGAATATTTCCCGCAGCGAAATGAAGCACTGCAACTCTTGTCAATGTTTTGGGTCTGATGTCAAAATTACAAGGTACAAATTACAGTCATGAGACCAGGTGTAACATGAACGAGTATTTGCGGAATTGAGTACTCAGCTCACCTTCGCAATTCTATTGGTTGTAATTTTTTCTCTCTCTGCGGTATAAGTTTCTCGATTCATTGTGGTTTGTCGACGAAGAAAAATGAAATAACTACCTCTCTACAATAGGTAGACTGAGAGGGTCCAACAGTTATTGCGTCACGGAATGGTTAGATTCCTACGGGATTGTGTTGCTAGGCAGTTGAAATATGCATAACAATAGCAAATTAATGACTGACGAAACAAAACTATCATTTTTCACTGAGCTGTACAACAACTAAAGTAAATTATACGTGTCCATTCTTTATGTAAAGAACAGATAAACACCGAAATACAAAATATACGTAAACTAAAACAACCTACTTAATATACAAACAATATGATAATCAAGAACTGTACAAAAAGTGACACGGCTGGCAGACAAGGATGAGAGAACCTGTCAACGTTACACAAGGTATGTAATTAGAACCCCCTTCGCTTACCATGAGCAGAAAAAAAAAGAAAAAAACGGTAAAGAGCGGCAGCTGTCTCCAAACTTACATCATCATAGCAATATATAATTCAGTTCAGTAAGCAAGAAACTAAGCATAAAAGATACTTTTCAGCATTAAGAGAATCAACTCGACTCGAAATACATGACATATCCACAGCAGCTGTGCAATCAAACGAGAGAATAGTGTTTTTATCCGAGTTGTGGGGATACTGCAAGGGGAGGAGCTTTGCTCTAAGGACTTCCTGAGGAGAGGTTTTGATATTTATCCGACCTACTACTGCGCATATCCCACCTACACAGTGTTAAAAAAATATAATTCTTACTTTATGCATTTATTAATTTTTTTAATTTAGTATTGACTCAAAAACCGGTATATTTTCGAACATTTAAAGAAAAGCAGTGTATATATATATATATATATATATATATATATATATATATATATATATATATATATATATATAGAGAGAGAGAGAGAGAGAGAGAGAGAGAGAGAGAGAGAGAGAGAGAGAGAGAGAGAGAGAGAGACAAGCAAGGAAAAAACTCACCTTCTCGAGTCATAGCGGCTAGTCACTTTGGCACAATTAACTAATTAGTCACAACTTAGCGGGCACTTAATAGAGGCATTCTCTTTATTAATAATAAAAATAATAATAATAATAATAATAATAATAATAATAATAATAATAATAACAATAATAATATACAATCGATAGTGAAGAAAAAACGACACTATCCTTTCAACACAATCAGATATTGGAAACTGATGGAAACGTAGCCTCTCAAGTTTAAGACAGTCGTGAAAAAATATGTTAAAAATAACATCAATGTGATACGAAGAAAAAACTTTCTACACTCTTTGTAACTTAGTGAAAGCAGCCATGAGTGAACACTTTAAGAGTCACCCCCCAAGGCAGAGTGAAATTGTAATATTTTTAACACACACACACACACACACACACACATATATATATATATATATATATATATATATATATATATATATATATATATATATGTATATATATATATATATATATATATATATATATATATATATATATATATATATATATATATAATATATATATATATATAAAATCCCATTGCAGCATACATCATTTGTTCCGTTCTTTACAACCCAAAACACATACCAGGAGACGGCTCTCCTTCGATAACACTGTTAGGTAAATAAATTTACGTGCTATTAAATTATATATTTCCTATAAAAAATCTCAAAGTACTACTACTACTATTACTATCAAAATAAAATAATAATAATAATAATACATTCTCTGAAGGGGATATTATTAAGCTCATTCCAAACAATGCAACTGCTTCAACAATATTACCAAGAAAAAAAAATAGCTATTGAAATACTGAGAGAACAAGATATATATATATATATATATATATATATATATATATATATATATATATATATATATATATATATATATATGAGAGAGAGAGAGAGAGAGAGAGAGAGAGAGAGAGAGAGAGAGAGAGAAATTACGCATAGAAAGTGATTCTGAAATAGTAAAACCATTGAACGGGGGAAAATTTCCCTGCTTAAGATTAAGTATTCTTTTGAGAACGGCAAAAGGTATGTTAATAATAACAATAATAATAATAATAATAATAATAATAATAATAATAATACTATTATTTCTACTTTTATCAGTAGTAGCAGAATTACAATAGTAATTAAGAAATGTATTTCTCGGCTATTATCTTTTATATATATATATATATATATATATATATATATATATATATATATATATATATATAAAATAGTCTTCCGTTCGTCAGCTATATCCGTTTTCTGTACATAAAAAATCTGCAAGATAAAGAAAATGGCTCTCATAACCTAATAGTGCACTCTAGTTTTTAGTTCACTTATTCAGGATTCATCTTTCCCTTTTCGAAAAGGAATTTTTATTCATATTCACAATCTTAATATGGTGTTGTAGCAAACTGTGGTTATAATAGTAAGTTAATATATATATATATATATATATATATATATATATATATATATATATATATATATATATATATATATATATATATATATATGTCGGTTCTTGCGCCAGAAAAGTATACTAGTAACTGTAGAAAAAAGTAGTAATAATAATAACAAAAGCTTCTATGTTAATAGCGATCATTAAAAAAATTAACTACTAAATTATGTATTCGAAGAAAAAAAAACTTTATTCTTTCTAGATTTATAGTTTTCCCATAAAAGTAAATAATATGGTCGGGTAAGTAGAGTAGCAATACTACTACTACTAAATAATAATAATAAAAATAATACAAATAATAATAATGATAATAATAATAATAGTAATAAATTTGATACGATGAAATAATAGTAATTTAAAGAACTATATAGCAAGTTAATATCATTACATAAGCTGTTATTTTGATACACTCTTATTAGTAAGCATTAGGAGGGATATACGCGCACGCACGCACACACACACATACACAACAAAAGCTATATCAAATAACGGAAGCAAGTTGTAGTTGGTACACAGAAGATTAGGAATAACAGGAAAAGAAATACGAACAAAGAAATATGAAGAAACTTAATATCATGTAAAGAAGATAACGCAAAATTTAAAAAAATATGTATTAGTACAAAGAAAACCAACAGGGGAGAAAGGAAAAGAAT
Source organism: Halocaridina rubra (assembly GCA_037179515.1). Lineage (NCBI taxonomy): Eukaryota > Metazoa > Arthropoda > Malacostraca > Decapoda > Atyidae > Halocaridina > Halocaridina rubra. The sequence goes on from JAXCGZ010019038.1 coordinate 68,219, forward strand.
ATATAAAAAAGTTGATAAATACGAAAATATTAAAATGTTATGACCTGCTTTCCTGATTAAAATAAACATTATATATTTTCAATTATCAGAATGTTTAAAAGTTACAGTATTGAGGTCGTTTCTCAAAGTGTTATTTTCTTTCAAGATGAAAACCCTGTTTTTTTTTTATTTAACATTAATGCTTATTATTCTTAAATTCCATTTATTTCTTCTTAATGTTACTGCCCAATTTACAGAGTAAATATTCTCTACTGCATGTTTCTACTATGACTCTGTTTGCTTATTTATGTAATATAGATTTTCTCTTTGGAGGTGCTATGTAATTAATTCACGCAATGAAATAGGCCTATGTTTGCGATTTGTATCTTTTACGCCTTTATAAACTACTGCGGATTATTTCCTAATGCTGTTACCTCTGGAGATGATAAAATTGTCCATCTGTACATAGCATGAGTCATTTCCTAGTCAAACGTGCTGTAGCTATAAATATCACTATTATGTTAGTAAGCCAAAGAGGAGGTTTACTGAAGTGGTGAGGGAGGACAAAAGGGTGTGTGGTGTGATGGAGGAGATCGTAGAGGTTAGGGCAATACGAAGACGACTGATCCGCTGCGGCGAACCCTGACGGAAGAGGCCAAGAGACTTGAAGATGATATTAGTAAGCTAACACAAAAATGAGACACAAAAATAATATTGATGCTCAATTCCTTTTGTTCATGCAATTTTCTTTTCTAACCTTGAGTTTCCCTCAGTTGCCTAGTAACTTTGGGAACCTTCTTGGAACACCCCTTCGTTCCCCCTAGAGGAAGGGGTGGGGTTGTTCCTGCATCCTGGGGAAGGGGGGATTCTTCTTCTGTGGAGCCCCAGCCTATGAAATCATCACAGTAATAAGACAAGGAGGGTTCCAGAGTATAAATATATATTTTTTTTTCATTAAAAACTATATCAAAATTGATACGAGCTCTAAAGGTTTTGATTATTTTCATAATGTCATTTAACTAATGATAAAGGTCCTGATCTTTTTATTTCATAAGTGACATATTTGTGACAAAAAAATTAAGAAAAATTCTGATAAGTCACTTTAGAGCCATTGTTATTTTCCGGCATTCTATTTATAAATCCTCAAAACTCTACTACCTAAGTCTCATTAAGAGGGTAATGCTTTTCTCGAAAATATAATTTAATGCTATATCTCAAAATCCATTAAAAAGCAATTTTATACACTGTATTATGTAATAGGCTTAGATCAGTACTTTATAATCTAATTACCTTATAAATACGGATCAAATTTCGTTAGCTCCTTCCATACCAACTACTGAATCATGAAATAAAAGGACCAGATGACTATATCCCCCTTTCTAGTGCTAAACTTGTCTATTATAATGCAACATAAAACTGCTGCAGCTGCTATTTACATGACAAATAAGCATAACCTTTCACCTGTGCTATAGTAAAAACAAACAGAAATGAGCCTAGTAAAGCCCCATCAAGCCCCTGCAACACGAGACTAAAAAAGTCTAATTGGACTTACTGCTTACGGTGATGGATCTGTCTGGATCATAACTGAGCCCAGAGGAACTGTGTACAACTGTATCAGATTCGATGGGATCTTCGCGGTCATCTGAATCTGTTGTATACACTGGATTTATGTGATACATATCCCTAAATGTTTCATAGCTGTAGTCAACTTGATTTTCTTCTTCTTTGGTGGTTTCTGTATTGCTTTCAACCTTTGAGGCTTTCCCTTTACCAGGATCTTGGGGCTGGTAAGCCTCGTGACCCAAGTATGGGGCATCTTCCGTGGTAGGGGTTGGAGATGCAGAGTCTTCACGCGAAGGTGACCTTGAATGCGACCTAGAGGGGGACATTTCATCTGACCCTTGAACACCTGAACTTGAGGCAGGTGATGAATTGGGCACTGGTGATTCGTCACGTCCTCCTTCGTGCTCTGCATCTTCCTTTTCTGGTGCTTGCTGCTGGGGTTGTTCACATTTTTCCAATGGTACTCCTCCACCAGCACGACGCCTAGCAATGTGACGACCACGCTTCTGATGAAGCCGTGGTCCCACTATTTCTTCGATTCGTGATCGTATATCCAAAGATTCTCCTTCAGCATTACCAAGTGAGTCCTCATGAGTACTACCCATTTTCTCACCAAATTCTACCTCATGAGTTTCTAAACCCATACTACCTTCATCTATATTACGAATATCAGAATTACTACTAAAAAGTGGTGGAACAGAGAGCAAGTCTTCTTCACTACTGAAAAACTCATGTATATAACTTTTATTTTCATGTTCAATTCTTTCACCAGGTCCACACATGCAAGGACCCTCATATATAATTTCTCCTGAGGTCAGAGGAGCAGTATCTACATCTTCATCATCTTCCCCTACATTTACAACCGTAACTCCACTTGACCCTAAATTAGATATTAATGGTTTTACGGTTAACTTAGGACGATCTGTTTGCTCATATTCAAGAGCATCCACATAAGAGTAGACATAACTTAAATTCTGAGTGCCTATAACACTTGGAAATGACTCGGTATAATCACAAGACTCTGAAATCTTATCAGTACATGAACTATCTTTTGCATCAAAATATACAGGATTTTGTTCATCAGATGAATTTACATCAGAATTGGGTTGTGAACTATCAATATATAATTCAGGTTCATCTTTATTTAATGTGCTATCTACATTATATTCTGGTACATTTCTATTTTCAACACTATTTTCTGGCATATTTTTATTATCATTATTTAGTTGAGTCCCATTTGTTTCTTCACTAGATTCACTGTCACCAACATATTCAGTTTGAACTTTTAAAGGTCCAGCAACTTCACAAGCTTTAACAATATAAAAATCATCTTTATTGCCTATCATCTGTATTGTAGGTTTTTCCTGAGACTCTTTTTCCTTGTTAGATATTGAATCATTTCCAGTGGTCGATGGCTGGATTGTGATTGGGGTATGAAGTAAATATTGATCAACAGGTTTAACCTCTGTTACTTGGGCCATAGCATCCGCAGATCTTTTCCTGTCACCACGCGAACAGTCTTTGCATATACTCTCTGACTCACTGAATTCACCAGTCAACGAGGAACACGCAGTACATGGAGTTTCAGTGACAACAGTAGTTTCTGTAGAACATTTGCTAGCAGTCATGAGACTAGCTTCAGTATAAGTTTCTGTGAGTAAATTAGATGTACCTTCCACTAATTCAGATTCACATAGCTCCTTTCCAAATGACAATGGGAAACCATCACCATGCAATGTTTTATATTTTTCCCTTTTCTCTTTCCAAGATTTACCTCTTACAAGTCTAGGCCTTTCTGGGTGAGTATCTGTTTTAGCTTGTGATTCTGGTTTCCCATCTTTCTTATTTTTCTTGCCTTTCTTTTTCCCATTTTTCTTTCCACTAACTTTTTCTTTTTCTTTGCCACTCTCTGAATTTCCAAGAGGAGCATTCACAGGTATTTCAGGTGAGGTTGAGGGATTGATTCTATTACTAATGGGAACATCCAACTGATGTATTCCCGTGTTGGCACTGATGCTGTGTTTATCAGTATCTGGTGCCAAATTTATTTGTTCCCCTTGGCTCTCATCCTCACTTCTGAGACTCGAAGAATCTTGACTAACTGTAATGTCATTTTCTTCTTTTGATGACATTTTATCGCTATTGGTGCTTAAATCTAGGGATTCCTCATCACTCAAAGCAGTATCATCTGTTGTACCTACACATTTATCTTCACCAAAGACAAGTTCACCCTCGGATTCTGTTTCGGAGGCATACAATGACTTTTGTTTCTCCTCTCTACATTCAAAACCTATACTAACTTTTGGGGATTCTGGTCTGTCATCACTAGTATGAGATTCAGTAGCAAGTTCATTAGCTTCCAGCAATACCTCCTCATCTTTAATGGGTTTTGCAACTTCTTGTGAAAGCTGGGATGAGTCATGTTCACTGGTAATAGAGTGGATATTTTTTGGTTGCCCTATTATTATTTCTGTTTCTCTAGAATTTGATGGCTCATTTTCCTTTTGTTCCTCATTAATCAAAGGTGTTTTCATGTCATCAAATTTGGCATTATCTGAATTCTCTTCTAGAATATCCAACCTTTCATTTGTTTTGTCAGCTTCTTCTAAAAACTTAGTATTTTGAGATACTTCCACTACTTCTTTGCATCCTCCTACTTGAACTACTTCTGGCAGAGGTTCCATTAAGCTACCTGCGGCTTTGTCTACTTTTTCACTAGTAGTAGATAACTCTATCTCTTTCTCAGCAGTGATAGGATTCTCAGTTTTCAAAGAGGAATTTTCCTGTAAGACTGCATCAAAAAGATTTGGTTTTTCTTCTAACTCTTCAGGGATAGGTTCATCTATTTCTTTCATGACAGAATGGAAGGCAGCATCTAAGTCTTCATTGGTAATTATATCACTGTCATCTTCAGCTAAGCTAGGCTGATCTGCTAATGTTCGCTCATCCTCATACTCCACCGGATTGAAAAAATGCATGGGTTTTATATTCTGTAATTGCGACTCCTTTTCTTGATCACAAAAATTATTGATTTTGTATACATTGCCACTCTGATCACTTCCATCACTTGGCTCAGTTTCCCATTCATCATCATCATCACCATCAATAGAAGTTACTGCTTCTGCTGCTGCTGCTCCAGTCTGGGTTACACTACTGTCATCCATGCTATCTATAAATGGAATTTCATCACTAAGTACAGTTCTGTTTGCTGATGACTTTGCTGCATTGTTTATACGATCTTTTTCTTTTTTGGTATCACTTGTTAATTTGCTATCTACATCAGGGTGTAAATTTTCCATTACTTTAGCAATGTCTATAGGCAATGCACTGTTGTCATAAGTCACATTTACAACGTCAGGAACAATAGGTATCTCACCATGCAACTGAGATAATTTGTCATCTGAATTATCATCAGAAAAGTATCTTATATTTGGTTCAAAATCATTAAAACGATTTCTGCTTGACTCTACATTATCATATTCACTGCCTTCATCATCATCGTCATCATCAATAGCACCAAAATCTTCAATGTCATTTAATCCTGGTACATGACGAGGCCCTAAGAAGAAATCCGCCGTACCTCTCCCACGACCTACATTAGTTCTATAATTAGTAGTGGTACCATGGCCAAAGTCCATGAATTCTTCCCCAATGTCACTAAATTCTCTTTCACAGTCTATAACATCTCCATCATTAATTTCATATTCAGCATCATCACTTTTATGACCACCTTCATCACTAAGGTCTTCCCAACAATCTATTACTTCTTCTTTCATAGTTTCAGGGCCATCATCTTTGCCATTTTTACTAAGGTCAAAGGTTACCCTTAAACCCTTACCACAATTAGTTTTTGAGGCAGCAATGGAGGCTGCTTGTGATTCCTGGCTCAAGTCAGGTAAAAGTGGAGTTGCCGCTTGCCGTGTGTTCTTTTGGCGCCCTGACAAAAGAATAGAAGGACGAGGAATGCGGGAGACTGGGTGGGCAGTTGCTGCAGAAGTAGCTGGGCCAGAAGCAGATATCCCAGGGAAAGATGGGTCTCCTTGACGCCTCATCTCACGTAACTTTTCCTTGTTTTTTTCACGCTTTGGCGCCATGATAAGGATCAATTGATTCTTGGCACGACCAAATACAATAGACGAGACAATAACATACAAGCAAAATAAAAATATTTCCTGTGCAATATCACTTCAAACCAACTGTCTTATTATACAATACTTATGAATAATAACTTTTATAGAAAGTTCTTTATGTTCGCTTTTACAAGTCAAAGCTAATTACAATATACCTTTTCAATAAAAAAAAAATATATATAAATGTTTCATAAAAGTAAAACGGGCACATAAACAGACACACAAACCAAAATAGGCCATAAAGTAAAATACTGTACCACGTGAAATATTAAAAACAATTTCTGACAAAAATGTATAAACATTGACAAAGAGTACTTCGAACTACTACCGCAATTAAAATTTGCCTTTTCATGAGAGAGAGAGAGAGAGAGAGAGAGAGAGAGAGAGAGAGAGAGAGAGAGAGAGAGGAGAGAGAGAGAGAGAGAGAGAGAGAGAGAGAGAGAGAGAGAGAGAGAGAGAGAGAGAGACCTTCCAACACCTGAGACACATGTAGCCTAATGGTTACGGTGTACCAAGATGATAAAAACGACTACTGAACGTTAAAAAATATAATTAGTTATATTGAGTGTGCGCCAATTCACGATTTATAAGCAAAGGAAAGAACTCCATTCCGAAGCGGGTACGATTTAACAATTAAAATTATTCTCATTCTATGAATTCCAACATCTTCAACAAAAATTAGTAAAATAATGATGATAATAATAATAATAATAATAATAATAATAGGAGCGGAAGATGAATAAAATGAAGAATTGAGGAGGAAGCGAGAGGAGACAAAGATAAAGATGAACAATTTACGAAAAAGAACGAAAACAGAAAGATGAATAAAAACAACTGAAAATCTCAACCCCCGTAATAATAATAATAATAATAATAATAATAATAAAAATAATAATTATTATTATTATTATTATAAATATTTGTCAATCATATTCACAGCTCTAAAAATCCCAAAAATAAAATGAAATAGTTCACATTCTTCGTCGGAAAAATATTTTGTCCGAAAACCATTACAACTGCGCAAAATAGTTCACGGCCAGTGAGAAGCATGCACGAAGGCGGCAAAAAGGAAAGAGAGCGAGAGAAAAAAAACGCGATGCAAAGGATGATTCTTGTTGGCCTCCTTCCAACATGTCTAATCGTACATTCTTGTACGAATAGGCAGTACCATTTATCTTTTCTCGGGAGGAAGAGGTGGAGTGTACATAAGTCACCATGATAAGGGAGAGGGCGTGTCTACAAAAATCACCAATTTAAGGGAGAAGTGTATATAGAAATGGCCAAATTAAGGGAAGGCAGTGCCTACAGAAGTCACCCTTTTAAGAGCGAAGTTTACAGAAATCGCTTAAATAGGAAGTGTCTACAGAAAATCACCAATTTAAAGGAGAAACGTCGGCATAAAATCGCCAATTTAAGGGTGAGAAAGTGACTAAGGAAATCAATCATTTAAGGTATGAAAGTCTAAAAAAATCGCCAGCTTATGGGAGGGGAAGTGGCTCCAGAAAGCGTCAATTTAAGGGAGAGGAAGTGTCTACAGAAGTTGCCAATTTAAGGGAGAGAAAGTGTCTACAGAACTCGCCATTTAGAGGGAGTGGAAGTGTTGACAGAAGTAGTCAAAATTCAAGGGATGGAATTGACTGCAGAAATTGTCGCTGTCTTCAGAAATGATTAGACTAAGGGAGCTGAGGTGTTTACATACAATGCCAAGTTTAGGGAGAGGAAGTGTCTACTTAAATTGACAATTTAAAGGAGAGGAAGTGGACATAAAAATTGCTAAAAATAAGGGAGAGAAGGTCCGTACACAAAAATTAAAGGGAAGAGATGTTGACATCACCTAAACAAAGGAGCGTATTTGACTGTAAAAATTACCATATTAAAGGAGAAAAGTATCTACAAATCACAAAATTAGGAGAAGAAAGTGACTGCAAAAATCACCGAATTAAAAGAAAAATGTCCTCAAAAGGCATCAGCATAAGGGCACTGGGTGTCTACACAAATCATCAATATAAGGGAGAAGGATGTCTACATAAAGAAAATAGGAGTGGGGATGTCAAGCCTACAGGGATCACCAAAATAAAGGGGGGGGGATGGTAATGCTATATACATATCATTAAAATAAGGGGGAGAGAGTGGCAAGCCTACACAATTCGCCAAAATAGGGGAGAGAGAGAGGGGGGGTCAACATAAATCACCAAAATCAGTTGGGGTGGGTGCGGTCTATTTGCACTTAATGAACACAAGGGGAGGAAAGAGGGAGAGGTGAAGTAGAGTGTTGGATGAAAATGGAGACAGTCAAAAGACAGGTGACAGGTGTCATGTTGCACAGAAGGAAGGGCAGACGGGAAAATAATCATGTAAGTGTGAAGAACGGAGTAAATGATCATAAAAGTTTTCTCCATGTGTATATAGAGAATATAATTGTGTAAGTGTCCATGTGTGTACATGTGAGCATTTGCTAAATTTCTTTATGAATGTATGCTATGTGAATATTTTGAGTAGGATGAAAATTAAAACAACGGATATCTTAGTGCTTTTGGGCATATAATCTATTACTATAAGTGGGTAAACTAACTTTCCAATACAAAGAATCAGTATTATTGGCACTCAACAGAAAAAAAAAACTATTTAACTCGACATATTTAAAAAATAATAAAAGGCAACTATGCAAGTAAAATTCATGTATATGCAACAGAGAATGTCGGTATTTATGTTGTGTGTAAACCGAAAGCCTGCACTGCACGTTGGTTTACATTCTCACAAAATGTTCGCATAACTGACACATTCCTAAGCCATATGTATTGGGATGTAATTAATATAGCTATGTATTGTGTTAATAATTACTATGTAAATGTGACCCCAGAGTAGAACTAAATGGACCCGGAAGTTCCAACCTCCGCTCATGGCTTTTCACAATAGCCAACCTTCATATTAATAGGCAGTCTCCTTCACCCCTGTGGGAGGACCACAGCATGAGGTCATTTTAAAGATGGAAGGGAAAGTGTTTGTGCCCAGGCATTGGCTGTATCGATTTTTATATTAATTCCTGAACAAAATATCTTGGAAATGGTGAGAGAGAGAGAGAGAGAGAGAGAGAGAGAGAGAGAGAGAGAGAGAGAGAGAGTAGTGCTGTACGTATTAACACACAAATACCCTAAAAACCTACAGAAACACACATAATAGTCCTGTACGTATTAACAATAAAACCCTAATCTTAGCTTATGACCTAATCCCACCTCTGTCTTATCAAGGTAATAAAAAAAAATCTAGCTACATATATTGTATTTGTAAGCCGTCTTTCCAATGTAAATTTTTCTTAAATACTGTTCGATCTTTATCATCATTTAAGCTTTCGTAATAATAGCCAATGTAAGCTATAAACAAACTATACGTTTATAATTATGTAATGCAGCTGTTATATATCTGACCGATTCTAAATGAAAATTTTCTTTTGTAAGACGAACACGTTTCGCAGTACCATAATTGCACATTAAACTCTGTGGCAACAGGTTTGATACGCGTCAACCGAATCTTGGCATTATCTCAGCTGTGCCGTGTGTTGAGTGATACTGGCAAGGGAGGAGGGGAGGGGTGTATACATGGGGTTCGATTTCCTATTGGATAGGGGTAGGGTAAAAGATCAGGAGTGAGAGGAGGGACAGGAAATAGTAAGTTAGAAGAGCTCGAGAAGAATGGTTGAATTTCTGATAATTTTATATGTAATGAAAGAATGAAATCTGAAAAGTTGAAAACCTAGTTCAAAAATAAATGACATGAAAAGAAAATGTAATTATCGGAAAACATAACTTGTGAAAGCAATAAATACTGCACACCATACCAAAGCTTATAACGCTACAGTTTTCAAGGTCTCCAATGTTTATATTAGCAACGTACCTGCATTAAATGACCCCCCCAAAAAAAAAAAAATATTTAGCAATGTTCTACTGGTTCCCTATTTCAATTCCTCCCTTAAATAAATTAATTAATTAATTAATCAATTAATTAATCGATTCTATGTACAGTAAACCACTGAAGGTATGATAAATAACTGTTTATATATATATATATATATATATATATAATATATATATATATATATATATATATATATATATATATATATATATATATAAGTTTTGAATGTAGAAGCCTTATAATTGCACAAAACTGAAAAACAGTCTCTAAACGCAAGTTTTCAAATAAGGTCTGGTAATGAAAAAAGTACCGAAGAAATATACAATATGTACGAGAAAGGCTGGATGACATCTTTTATTTCCTACAAATATAATTTTCAACGACGCAGGCTACCCCTAATCTGACTGTCTGGGCTCGAACCCTAGACAGACAGACAGAGAGAGAGAGAGAGAGAGAGAGAGAGAGAGAGAGAGAGAGAGAGAGAGAGAGAGAGAGAGAGAGAGAGAGAGAGAGAGAGAGAATCTTTCAGGGGGTAGGAAAAGCTCAATATAATCTCCAACCCCCTACGGATATCTGAAAATGGTAAATTCAGCAGGGGGTACACGGAAAAATGGGGACAAAATAAACATGTATTTTTTTATATTTGGGAGTTTAGTAATGATGCAATTACTTAATCTACCTTTACGTTAAACAGGTGAATTGGCCACGCAGATTAGCAGTTTGTATCATACATAATCTTATAAAAGAAAACCAATATATGAGCTATTATTTACCATTCCCTTATAACTATATTATGGAAACACTTATGTTCAAAGTGCATTAGACAAATGTACATTTTTGTGTAACTACCAAGCTAGTTTAAGTAACGAGTAAATCTCTACGGTATGACGGCACAAACAAACAAAAAGACACGTGGTACAGCATTACGATAATTACGATTAACAAATGAGTTCTCTCTTTATGCACTGCGCCAGGTGTTTCACATTATAACTCCTCACTGCTGCTGCTGCTGCCGCCTTTTCAAAAGGCTGTTACAGTCTGTTACAAAGCTATTGCCATCTTCAACACCTCAATAACTTTCCTTTGGCCGAGGTATTTCAACAACGTGTATGATCAACATTTATGCTATCACATCCGCTTTCTAAACTCGAGTCATGAAGGTATAAAATCGTCTTTTGACGTGACAAGGAATTCATTAGTACGATACACACACTATTAGCAAGCTCCGAGAAGCTTCCTCGACACTTTTCACAGATATCTAATGAGCCTTGCACCAATTACAAATAGCGAGATAGAGAGAGGAGGTGTTCCGATCAGTAAGCATGCTCTTAATACTGCCGCCATCATCACGTGGCACACGGAGTGCCAAGATGCGGCACTAGAAGCAGCAGCAGCAGGGAATATAACCACCAAGCTCGCTTCTTTTACCAGCTACAGAAATCTTAAGTTTCATCTAAAACGAAGTAACTACTGCTTACCAAACAACACTGCAATTTAAAGACCACAGTCGCTATCTATTTAATAGATTTCATCATTTTTATCAATGTTATCTTTTCATAAAAAAAAAATATAATCTTATCACGTCAAAAACATCACTCATTAAGCATAATCAATCTGATAAAATGGTTCCAATCGTTTCAATATGAAAAAAAAAATATATCATTTATCGTTCTCTGATAATTTCTAAATATTTTCAACTTTACTTCGGGAATATACAACGAATTAACACATTGAATAACTGCACTAAAGCCCGCGCACGCTAGCTCTAAATCTCGCCAGTGGTATCAAAATACTGAGATCTCAATAGAGCGAGACCCCGAGCCCAAGGACCCCTAAGCCCGAACTCTCTCGACTTAGCACAGCCCTGCGACCATGCCAAGCGGAGTTGCCATCTCTCCTCTCCAATGTTTGAAGATTTCAAAAGCGCGCGGGATAAACTTACTCCTAACAAGACCTGGCTCAGATGCCAGTAAATATATACAGCCTATTTCAATTCTCTTTTTTTCCATATGGATTCTAGCCTTGAAAAATTATATGAGAGGATCTAAGTACATAAAAAAAGACATGTTATATGATGGTTTTTCACAAGACAAAATGACAACTAACACCTACAATAATAGAACTCATAATGTGTTGTAATAAAACCGCGCAGTTGGCATACTATGATTCAGTGCTTAGTACCCCCAAGAAGACACAGCACCCGGCCCCAGTACCACTAAGGTACCACGCTCATACCCAAAGACCCTGAACCCCTACCCAAACCAACATTGTCTCCTCCCTATTCAACTCTTCTACTTCCTTCCCCACAGGCTTACGTCATCACATGTCTTACGTGGGTGCCAACTACAACATTTCTTCCCGGTTTTATCTGTGAACTAACAAAATTGGTACTTAATATGCATGGAGTAAGCCGGGGAGAGAATCGCATTCACCCCGCGTTAATCGGGGACTTCTGATCAGTGCTAATTATAGCTCTCTCTCTCTCTCTCTCTCTCTCTCTCTCTCTCTCTCTCTCTCTCTCTCTCTCTCTCTCTCTCTCTCTCTACGTAAGTCGTACATTGTTTTACAAGAATTTTTTTCTATATCTGGTACTGCCATTTTCTCTCTTGCGTTCCATTTAGGATTAAAAAAAATATAACAAGTAAATTTTATTAACAATCCATGAACGAACTCCAGGAAAACCAGTCATAAATACTCTCACTTTCATGATTATTGGACATATACGAGAAAATTCACCACATTTTCAAAATTGAAAACACTGACAATCAGAGACTAGAAACCCCCCCCCCCCACAAAAATCTGATTTGTTTTCAGTAGACTCACAGTTGTGTCTACGTCATCAACACACGTAAAGCTTGAACTAATAATAAATTCCTTGCGAGTCACAATTCACAGTCATGACTCTTTCAACTCTCACATACTAAATGTATTCCATGTGGCACTAATACTTTATGTATTCCTTGTGGCACTAATACTTTCATGATGTTGGAGGCACAAGAATGTCCTAAAATCATATTCCAATGGTAAATAATAAAAGCTGTTGGGTTAATAAATATAATTAATCTAGTGTCTATATAATCATCACGAGAGAGAGAGAGAGAGAGAGAGAGAGAGAGAGAGAGAGAGAGAGAGAGAGAGAGAGAGAGAGAGAGAGACTGTCACCTTGGTTGTGAATATCTCTAATTATTATCTTTTCAAAGGGATAACCTTAATAAAATTGTCCTAAGATTCAAGAACGTTTTTCTTTTTGACTCAAGCAATCAAGGTTTTCAACGGGCCACTCTAAAAACTACAAAATTCCCTACTGACCATTCTTTGCTACTGTACAATTTTCAAAGCTACAAACTAGTAATTGTAATGTTTTTCATCTCTGAAACGACCAATCCTTGCTACTGCCCTCTTGCAAAACTAAATATCAAAGAAATTTTGTTTGTATTTTAAACAATCCACCTTTACTAATGCCTCTTTCGGAAATACAAACTTTTTGTTTTATTTTTCAAAAGCCTTACTTTTGATACTTGCCCTCTTTCAAACTTTCAAACTACAGATAAAACCCAAGCGTTTAAAACTCGTTTCGAACACGTAAAACTTTGTGAGTTACACAAATCTATTTAACGTATTGTCAGTCACGAACATGGTTGTACAAGAACTCAGTTAAAAAAAAAAAGAAAATGGCATGACATATGATGTCAAGGATATAGAACTCTAAAATTTTATTTAAATTCTCTCGACAGTTCTGAAAGTTTTGGTTCTAAACGTCGTTCGCGGTTCTGTCACGGCAGGCACTAAAAGCTTCCCAAATTGGCCCTTAGAGACTGATTTCAGCCTTAAATGACAGAATTTAACGACAATGTCTTTTTAATGGTGAAATTTTTATGCTTATGTCGTCATTGTTCAACAATAAAAGAATCTCGTGGAAAAACGTCTTATACTGAAGCTTCATCAAGCATATATTTCCTCATTCTCGATCATGTATGTTGTCGAACTCAAGAAAAACCGAAATAAAAACACATTTCTTGCCGTTCTTATGTCACTGTTAATCCCAACTCGAATGCGGGTGGATAATGACAGGTTGAAACTGGGGAAATAACTTATCAGGAAAAATATTCATGGTTGCTAACAATGATTCAAATAAGTTTCTTTTTAATAACCATCACAAAACAACTTGGAGAGAGAGAGAGAGAGAGAGAGAGAGAGAGAGAGAGAGAGAGAGAGAGAGAGAGAGAGAGAGAGAGAGAGAGAAAATACCCGCATCTAACCGACTGTCATTACATTTGAATCGCATTGAATCATTAAGCAATTTTCATCATATTTTCCAATCCTTTTGTAATTAGTATAATTGGGAGAGATAAGGGTGAACAGATTAGAATAATATGAGATGTTCAACACAGAGCAGGCTGGTCAAGTTCAGTGACCCCACATGCAAGTGACAAAAGATAAAGTAAAAAAAAAAAATATGATTCATCTGTCAGAAGATTATGCAGCTCGATTCGACTAATAACAACTGAATATAATTAACAATTAATTAAATGATTAGCTATAAATATGACAGCTGAACCAAGCCTGGTTAGCGATTGATGTTAAGTTCTCAAATAAATGAACGAGCACATAATGCTAAGGAGAAAATAAACACACACACACACACACACACACACACATACACACATACATACATACATACATACATACATACATACATACATACATACATACATACATATATATATATATATATATATATATATATATATATATATATATATATATATATAATGGTAAAAACAATAATACTCCTTAATTACTAATAATTAACCAATATAGTTTTATGTACAAGATTAATCTATATCTGTGTACGCGAGAGTATTAGTGTGTGCGCGCGTCTGTGCGCTGCTTATCAGTCATCTATACCAGTACATATTTCATGACATGCCAGGGTTGTATAGAAGAATTTTATCAATGATAAATTTACATAAGAGATAATAGTCAAAGATCTCAGCATGTCATTTAATAGTCTTATAGATCTCAATATGTCATGTAAGCAGTCACATTGATTGAATAAGATGAAGAAGAAGAAGAAGAAGAAGAAGAAGAAGAAGAAGAAGAAGAAGAAACCTTCAATAACCATAGAAAATAAAACAAATTTCAAATTGTACACACACTCTACATAGGCAAGCAGAAGAGTTCATCTTTGTGTTAAAGGAATTTTTAAAAACTTTTTATACTCATTTAAAATAAGCCTACAAAGCTACTGAGGGTGAGAGAGGAGAACGGAAGCATTTGTTATTGTTGGAGATATGGGAAGGAAGTCCATGGAGGGGAGAGTGCCACCCACTCCATACATTACCTTCCCTACATCCCTGGGGCACAGGCTACTGTATCGTGGCTTCTATGCCACAGCTAATGAACAAAACTCAGGGCATAAAAATTTACTAATAATTATACCTAAATTTCGTTTCTTAAAATATCATACACACTGGCCAGGACACGTGTTTCTATAAATGTAACAATACTCAAGGATTTCATCTTAATAAGACGCTAAGTCCCGGTAAATCTAACAGGGTTGCCACATCAGAACAAGTAAGTGAGAGAGCAGTCTCCTCATACCTTACTCATTCTTACCCATTTATGGGCTCCTTTGTAGCTAGGAAACAAAATCAAACTCGATTTAATTTACTTAGTCAACTCTTACGAAATACAAAAGTATAATATAGCTATTCAATATGTTTTTTTCATATTAACACACCTACCTTTTCAATATTGTCAAGAACTATACTAAAATCTTAATTAATTTCTACACATATATTGTGTAGGATAGCTACGGTTTAATGCTCTTCCTAACGTCCCATAAATAATAAAAAAAAACTATTAAACAATATATGAGGAGGTCGGGAAAAGAAAGTGTAAATACTATCAATATAATTCTACATAATTATAAATAGTTATTATATTTATGATATTCTTCTCCAAATAAGTATCTGCATAAGCATAATAATAGGTCACAGTATACTGGTATATTTCTATAAAGTCGGGTTTTTTTTAATTAACTTGAACATTAATGAAATTATTTGCTTCCTTATTAAAAATCGAATTCATAGTACAATGACTGCTCATCAGTGTACATAGAAAACGAACATATGTTCCTTTGAAAAGTCTAAAAAAAAAAAATTACCCTTTTAGTGGTATAATTTTCCAGTTTCTACGTACATGAAAGGCAGTTAAGTTCGATACCTGGCTGGGATGAGTGTGTGTGTGTGTGTGTGTGTGGTGTGTGTGTGTGTGTGTGTGTGTGTGTGTGTGTGTGTGTGTGTGCGGTGGTGTGTGTGATTACCTAATTGTGCTTACGTGCGTGTGTTACTTTCTGCATAAGAATTTGAGATACATTTTTCAAGAGTTAAACTAACAAAGATATGCTCAAGAAAGAACTAGTAATATCAGCATAGTTGTGGTGACCAGCAAAGATCCCACAGGTATCAGTGTTACTGGTTGGACAAGGTATCAGATATTAGGAGGGATACCGCTTTACGATTTCTAGAACTTAACACCTAGGTACACATCAAACCCGCTTCTTAATTCCTATGGAACATATTTTACATGCTTGAAAAACACTCAGAATTTATAAGAAATTAGCAATATCATCATTATATAACCTTCCTCTGACCTCAATAAAATGACACTATAAGACCCTTTTTTTTGTTTTCGTCTTTTCGGACAACTGTATACCGGTTACATTGCTTAATCCTGGTAAGACCAGTTATACTGGTTTGTCCCGCAATCGAACACTACTTCGAATGGCATTTTTTTACTTATAATACACAACTCGTATCAAATATCACTTAATAGAAATGTTTTTTTTTTTCACACGATTCCATCATATTCAACAGGTTCTTTGCATAACTAGAAAACCAGCTAGAGAGGGCAATAGACCTTAATATAGCAAGCATAGAATCTAATGGGCTTACAATAATCCACAAAAGTCCACACTACAAAAGAAAGTTATGTACTGTACTACACCCATGTTTTATTTGGCAAACTGCCGTGCCAAATCGTTCTATCCAGAAAAAAGGAAAAGATAAATGAACTCTGTTCCACCACTTAAACACAAGACATCCTTTTTTAAATAAACACATTTTTAAATGGTCATAAAGACAACATTGTGCATCACGTAAAAATGGTGATTACACTGCTAATCCCGCGCAAATCTAGTTCTTCATCCCGTGGCACTGTTCCTTGGCCAAGCATGGTTGAATTTCACAAACCGTTTTCTTTGCTTAGTGGCACACTTTTAATGTCAAGAAACTGACATCACGGCATATTCACTCTCAATTCTTGTCTTTACATCTAGAAATAGTCTTTACAAAAAGGAAAAACACAGCAAACTACAACACAGTACGTGTGAGGCACTGAATTGAGAAGGTTTTCTATATCACCAAGACAGAAACACTGAGTCGGAGGATCTAATTCTTGTAGTAAGTAGGAGATGCCGCCAGTGAGAATCCTCCACACCCTGACACCGGGGATCCCCGATCCCCTACCAATAACCAACCATCCTCGCTAAAAGTGAAGTTCAGTTGGAGGGGAGGGAGTGGGAGGTAAGTGATGGTGTAAGGGAGACGGCATGTGAGACAGAGAAAGAAAGGGAGGGTTCTGAGGGAAGGAGAGAGTAATTCAGGAGGGGCTGCTGCTATGAATAACTCTTCCTATTCGTTCCCTCAAATACCTACGAAGTGCTCTGGGCGTTGCACGAAAACCAACTCCAGACACTAATTTCCGTGCTTTACTATCACACAATTATGTTCTTTTAAAGTATTCCGAGTTCATGTCACAAGGCAGCAATGTCTGCTTTATAAAACATTGGTCAAAGCATAAATATGTTTATTATTAACTTCGAGAAAAGTGAATTAAGAGATATTTCTTTCTTAAGAAAAGAAGCTAGTGATAAAAACAGGCCAGAACAGAAGAGATACATTCCAACTAGCCACAGATACAAGTGATCTTAAAATAGGAAGTAAAAAGATGGGGAATCGAGCAGTCTATGTCAGGCAGGGGTGCGTGTTTGTTATGGGGAGCAGTGGGGTTAATGTGGGGGAAGTCTAAGATGATAGTTGAGGGGAAAAAAGACCCTAACCCCACACACTGCCAACGGTGTGGGACATCTGCAGGCGACTGTGGACTACCTACCAACAGGAGCCTCTCTGATACTTCTCGTGATAAGGTGCTATTGCAGGTTCACGAATATTGATCTTGGCAGGACCTTTCTCTGACCTGCTTCTTTGCCGCATAAAGAATTTGCATGAGCTATGTATATCAAAGAGTAACTATATAGCTTGACTTAAATAGTAAAGGTAAAAATAATTATTTGCCAGTTGTACACATCATTGGTGTTACAGTAAATAATAATAATAATAATAATAATAATAATAAAACTAGTAGTAGCAAAATTATTTTTTCCTGTAATATCAACTCTCATTTGTTAAATATTGTCGTAACTAATGAAAACCTGCCCATTTAAGTTACGGAGCGACAAGCGTCCAAATACGGGTGGGGCAGATACTTGCTTCCCCGTGAGTGGGTGGGCATAAGTTACGTCAGCAGACAAAATAGTGCAAAAATGCCCCCCCTCGTCTTCATCACCAGTGCCATGTCCCCCAACCCCCTCCCTCGCTAGACTTGCTACCTCTAGCTGATATAGCGTATTTAAGGAATGCATTGTCTTTTTTTTTTCCTTCCTTGTGGTTGAAGCTTGTTATATTCGAGTTGAATGGATTGCAAAGATTACCCTTTTAAAACTGACACTAAAGCTGCACTCGATATACTTACAATGAAAAATATACCGTTTTTGTCCCAAATAATCTCCATTCGATGATGGGTAGACACAGACATGTTAGTGCTGGGGGATTAACGTTGGATGCCCTTCTTAACGCCCCGCTGTGTAATGGAACCCGTATTAGTCGCTTCCGATTCGCACCCTACCACTGAGCTACCAGGCCCCAAACTTATCAACTCAGGTGAAGTTGTGTTAGATTCTCCACATCTGACAAGTCACAACACTCCCCATCAGTTTCTCTTTACATCCTCATTATTTTGGTGTCGGCGGCCCGACACCTACGAGTTAAAGAGTTTGTCCATTTATAGAAACCAAACAACTGATTTTAAGTTATTGAAAACAAAGTACGCGAGTTTGCCAAACCGGAAGTTAAAAGACCAGAAATTTATTATAATTCATACTCTTGGGTCAAAATTCAAAACAAAAAAAATATAAAAAAATCCCATACGAGGGAATACTTAAGCGAGACTCCGTTGCGAAAAAAAATATATAGTAATCGTCTCCTCAGTATGCTTGATGTTATCACTGTATCCCAAGAGAGAGAGAGAGAGAGAGAGAGAGAGAGAGAGAGAGAGAGAGAGAGAGAGAGAGATTTTCAAGTCACTGAAATATATATATAGATATGACTTATTAAAATACCATAATAACAATGACGACGAGGAAACTATGTCTCGACAAGTTTTTCAAGGACTCGCTCACGTACATGTTTACTATACAAACATACATAATATACGGACGTACAGACAGCCACACCTGATATATTCAACATTTTTCCTTCAACTATATCACGTCTATTTCAATCCCTGACGATGTTAATATGCAAATGATGCTAAAAGTAATTTTTTTTCATTTCAACTATTACTATCCTTACGTGTCTCTCTCTCTCTCTCTCTCTCTCTCTCTCTCTCTCTCTCAAACTACAAAATCACCCCTGTTTAAAAGAATGATGTATAAACTGTATATAATGCGATATTATATATTTATCTCTCTCTTTCTCTCTCTCAACACACAGAGCTTGGGGCTCTTTCTCATAAGCACAATTAGGTAGATACACACACACACACATACGCAATCTCAGTTATGATGAGAGGCTGAGGGAATTAGACTTACCATCACTCGAAGCTAGAAGATTGGGGGGGATATGGTGACAGTCTTTAAATTCCTTCATGGTTATGATAGTGTGGATAGGGATCGATATTTTGATATGGCTGGCTCTAGAACTAGAGGTCATAGTTTGAAGCTTCGTAAGAAAACTTTTTTTTACAGGATGTAAGGAAATACTTTTTCAGTGTAAGAGTAGTTGATAATTGGAATTGTCTAAGCGAGGAGGTAGTTAATGCTATCTCAATCCATAGTTTTAAGGACAGGTATGATAAATATCACTAAGTATAAAATGGAACCGATCAGGAGACGGGAAGATACGAGCTTTGGGCTCTTTCCCGTAAACACAATTAGGTAATCACACACACACACACACACACACACACACACACATATATATATATATATATATATATATATATATATATATATATATATATATATATATATATATATATATATAATATATAAATATATATATATATATATATATATATATATATATATATATATATATATATATATATATATATATATATATATATATATATATATATATATATATAAATATATATATATATATATATATATGAATCATTTTTTTACCCCGACCGGGACTCGAACCTAGGACTTATGATTACTAAGTCAAGGCGCTACCACTACACCACAGAAGGTTAAAAGGAATCCAACCTTATAGCTTATATCTGCTATACTTAGGAATGAACGCATTCTAACTGAATGCCACTATGTTCATATTACAGATTCCCCAACCTCACTCGTGGCTTCATTTTAGCATTTAATTCAATTCCCAATCTCATTCGGGCCATGAAATAACCAGATAAGCACATTACATATGTGAAAACATGAATCATTTTTTTACCCCGACCGGGACTCGAACCTAGGACTTATGATTACTAAGTCAAGGTGCTACCACTACACCACAGAAGGTTAAAAGGAATCCAACCTTCATTCCTAAGTATAGCAGATATAAGCTATAAGGTTGGAGTCCCGGTCGGGGTAAAAAAAAAATGATTCATGTTTTCACATATGTAATGTGCTTATCTGGTTATTTCATGGCCCGAATGAGATTGGGAATCGAATTAAATGCTAAAATGAAGCCACGAGTGAGGTTGGGGAATCTGTAATATGAACATAGTGGCATTCAGTTAGAATGCGTTCATTCCTAAGTATAGCAGATATAAGCTATAAGGTTGGATTCCTTTTAACCTTCTGTGGTGTAGTGGTAGCGCCTTGACTTAGTAATCATTTCCAGTCCCGGTCGGGGTAAAAAAATGATTCATGTTTTCACATATATATATATATATATATATATATATATATATATATATATATATATATATATATATATATATATATATATACTATAAAATCACTCCTATATCAAATAATGACGTACATATTACACATAAGACTGAGCATTAGCATTTTTTTTTTTATTCTTACTACTACTACTTCTTGTATCTAAGGTATGACCATTTTCTTAACTATTTACAAAACTGCTGGGAACACTTTCCTCTAAGTTATACAAGAAGTATACACATATTACCATGTTACAGCATATCATGAGATGTAAATATAAGATTACTATTTTGTGTACATGTAACCGCAAAAATATTAGCACACATATATAAATGAGAAAAGTAATGTTTAGTCAACAATTTCATATATATATATATATATATATATATATATATATATATATATATATATATATATATATATATATATATATATATATAAACAAACGAGACAATATTTATTTTTAACTCGCAATATAAAAATGAAATGAACAGAGTTGATAACAGGGTTAGATTGAGTTTTCCATGACAAGAAACTAGAGTTCTTTTGGGGTTAAATTGGACTAGCCAGGATAGTTCAATACCTTCAGTTATGGTTTTTATCCTATGTCTACATCTACAATGAATATTCTGGCGTATTTTTTTTTATCATTCTCTTATTTCTGCCTTATCCATAACGTGCTACCTTTTCTTAAATATTTACTTGGTGCCCAGGCCCGATAAGAGCAATATTTTTTGACCTTCCAGGTTCACACACTCGAAATAAATAAATAAACTGATAACATTACGTAATGTGTTATTTCGTGATGCCAAGGGCAGATATTATGAGTTAATCAAACGTTGACCAGTATTATTGTTAACTTTCAACATGCGATCTCTCTCTCTCTCTCTCACACACACACACATACACACAAAACAGGCAAGTACAGTACTGCAGTCACATACATTATAAAATAAAAATAAAAAAACAGGGGTTCCAGCCATATGAAA
Organism: Halocaridina rubra; assembly: GCA_037179515.1. NCBI lineage: Eukaryota > Metazoa > Arthropoda > Malacostraca > Decapoda > Atyidae > Halocaridina > Halocaridina rubra. The sequence continues at coordinate 90,037 of JAXCGZ010019038.1, forward strand.
TCATAAACAAAAGTTCAAATGCTATTAACTCAAAGTTAATGGAGATACGTATGATTTCACTACACAAAATATATATATGTATATGTTCACTGATGAATATACTTGTCAAGGTATCATCTACGTAATGTTATTCGAACTACTCATTCTTTGCCATAACAAAATAAGGGACTTGCTAGAATCAGAAATAATTCTCATAATTTAATTCTAATCTATTAAATCTAATCTTCAACTGTGTTTTCTACACAATAAGAGAAAAACTGCTCGTAGTTATTACTGAAAACACAGTAATCTATAAATATATATCTAAAATTCATGTTTATGCAGATAACAGAAAAGTTTCAGTAATGTTCATGCAGGCATTGCAACGTTTCAGGCAGTTCTGTAAAGTCTCTAGAATGGAATAAATTCTCAGTGCTAACAATTTGCAATGTAGCAACAAGATCAAAAGGAAAAAAAACTCTATAGCACTATTTCTCAATCTAGAAAATCATACTGAAGATACAAATATAGGAAACCACATGATATATTTTTTAGAATATGTTGTTGTTGTTTGTCGTTTAATGCGTCACTATTAACCCCCTTTAGAAATGCAGAGGATAGAGATAGGATGGAGCTTCGGAATTAGGGCTGGATACTCTTCTCAACACCTGGCAGTGGATTTGAACTCGGGTTTGTCACTACCCACATCGAGCTACCAAGATTCCCTATACTGTACTGTACTTTCTGTGAATGCGCAGAACAGAAGTTATCAAAAAACTTAAACAAAATAAGGTCTTACCACCAAGAACATAACTGGAATCCTTCAGAATGTGACAAGTCTTGATTCCCATTTTGCAATGAATTCCCACTTTTGAGACAGATCAAATCCAGTCCTTCCAATACGGATCAAATCCGGACATTCTAATTTTACCAGAAGGAGTCGTCAACACCAAGGATATTTTTTACAGTGTTTCGTATAGTTATAAGATCTCCTTTTCTTTCTACAAGTGGTTAGACCTGTATTTCTTATTGGTATCGTTTTACAATATATTATTACATATATAGTGATAGAGGCATATTGCATCAGTGTTCGTCATAGCAATCACATATGTTAACGTTTAAATGGATCTTATACATGGTTTTAAAAATGTTATTACATAAGGTATTACCTGAAGTAAGCATTATTATGTTCATTACTTCACTACTGAAATTTCATACATATATTTCATCATTTTCATCTTAGTTAACTAATGAAGTCACAAATATTCAATGGCACAAAAAAATAGTGGTTACTGTTTAATAAAATAGAAATATATGTTTGAGCAAAAGGGATAATAGTTTTAGTATACTTTCCTTCTAAATGTATATGTATTACTCTGAAAGACATGAATTCGCTTTATATATATGTATTAAATAATCATTAAAGAATTATTCAGAGACTGCACTTTTCACAATTAGTTTTAAGCAACCGAGCCTCTTCAACTAACCAACACGCCTAAAACAATCTATATGTCAACAGCCTAAATAAAGTAACAGTGAGAGCTCAGAAGAAGCCATGGCAATGAAAATGAACTTAATGCTGAGTCCTGTCTCTTTAGAAGGGTTTCCCCCAAACACTGCCCTTCCTACCTAGGGATTAGGCAAAAATTAGATGGTACAACTCTTTTATAATCTCCTGGATGTAAAACTTCACCAAACTGAAGCCATCTGTAGTAAACCTGCTTAAATTTAACAACTGACATTGAACGACAGTGATTTTCCAGGTGAAACTGAAGGGATCAGATCTAAAACTAAAATCAAACAGCAAAGATTATTGCACCATTTTAGAAGTCATAATTAGATGCCTCGCAGTGGGAATGAACCCGGGTTACTCGCTTCCTGATTTGCGTATTCTACCACTGAACTACCGCGATAGCATTGACATAACTAAACATGAAGCAAGTAAAAGAAAATAGCTATGCTCCTTAATGCATATTCCCATTAATAAATAAACACACACACATGTATGCACACATACATGCACTCACACATATACACAGTACAGTATATATATTACCAAACACAATGCCTTGGCTTGGGAAGGTCATAAGTTTAGATAGAAGTTTGTAAGTCCACCAATGGTCTGCGATATCTGGTGTATGGTTAAAAGATCCCTGACCCTGCTAAATAAATAAAATTATATTATATCCCCATGAAATGATGCGGAGTCGAACATGGGTCGTTTGAATTGAGAAACTAGTCTATTGCCAATCAATAATAATAATAATAAAAGAGAAGCTCAGTTAAAAATCAAGAAAGTAAACTATATTCACAGACTTGTCATTTCAATGACTGCCAAATGTGCAAAGACAAATAAATCATACTAAAACATTTTAAAACTTACCTGTGAAGCTACCATGGTCGAGCACTTACAATCTATGTTATAACCTATCAAATTATAAGCCAATAAACGAGAGTATTAATACATGCCTAGAAAATAGCAAGAAATCATACCTCAAGCATTTTGATTTAGGGAATAATATACTAACACTTTACTGTCAATAACATTCTTTTTAAATGAGATGTTGTATCCCTCTAAGCGCGGCATAATGGCCACAGCTAAACACAAAATAATAATTATGATGATAATAATAAGTTGGGCCTCACAAAAGATCCTTCCCTAATTACACTGTGGATGACCCACATATGGTGGTGGTGGGGAATTGTGACTGACCTCTATTCCCAAGGAGCCAAGATGAGTGATCGAGGTATATTAGCTTCTGGTGAAAGAGGGTGCTTCGACTACATCACAACCTTTACAAGGGGGATTGCAGCCACTGAATATGCATGTAAGCAATAATTAAGACATTAAAGTGGTTGCAACAGAACATAAAAAGGGGAAGCAGTAGGATTATACTCTGTGCATCCTCACCCTTGTACAAAGGGCAAAAGACTAAAACGGGATAGGGGAACGAAGGGCTGGCAGTCCCTTCCTAACTGACTTTTTCTGTTTCTCACTACAAAAAAAAAGCTGACTGAAAGTGTCAGGATGCTGGGGATGAGACGAAGCAATGCCGCCAGTCATTTTTGTTCAGTTGTGGCCACCCAGCCAGCTTAAACTGGATATAGCAAGAAGTTATAATAATAATAATAATAATAATGATAATAATAATAATAATAATGCTTGAGATATAACTCTGACTAGAGGAAAGAAATCTTAAACACTCACTCTCTGCCTCCTTTAGCTCGGAATCAAGAGTGCCCTCAAGGTGCAGATGTCTTATGATTTCTCGTAGGCACTTAATGTTGGTATGAGCCGTGGCCACAAGATCAGCCTGTGATAGCGAGATAAAGAAAATTGGGAATAATATTGCAAAAAATATACAAGCAAACAGTACTATATATAAAAATACGGGTATGAAACTAGCATATTTAATTTTAAAAATATACAGTAAATCCAGGTTTTTAACAAAATATCTGTAATGAATCAAACATTAATTAAGATCAAAAGCCAGTTTAAATCAAAACATTAATTCATCTACTTCTCTCGTTTCTTTAAAAGACTAAATTGAGTTAATTACGGTAAAATCATAACTTATGTAGCACATTAGCAAACAAATGAGGTAGAGTATTGGCATGTATACACATTTAAAATGCAATAGACCATAACATCAACAGTAATTTCTATAAGAGACCTTACCTTCATAAATTCTATTCCTATCATTATTAGAGGCATTGATTTGTCTTAAAATTAAGCCTTAAAAACTACTCCTGAAACAAAACATGTTTTAGAACTTGCAGGTCGGGGCTGCCTAGGAATAGAGATTGCAATCACTTGCAGTTGCAGGGGAGGCAAAGTATAGCCTCGATTACCAACGTATGGCCATTGTTGGTACCCTGAAGTCATAGGGAACCTTTCTTGTAACTGTAGTAGTGATAGGTTCAAACTTTCATCCCGAGATCTACTTCGAAGGTACGTGCGAGGGCCGAAGCTAACTGGTGTGGTGCCATTCAACAGTGTTCCTATACCTGATAAATGCAATTCACATGTGCAACAAATTTCATACACAAGTGCTATATGGTAACATAAATTCTTTTAAAGTGCAATGTCTGAAAAGAAATCGCACACTTCCTTCACCTTAAAACATATACACAGTATTATGTGATGGCTGTGTGCATAATTCAGCAACAATAAACTTATAGGATACACAACACAACAAAATTAATTTTGTAATTTACACAAACAAATAAAACAACAACAAGTTCAATAATAATAATAATAATAACAATAATAATAATAATATAATAATAATAATAAACTAGGCACTGAGGTTGTTTTATCCAAGAGTGTTGAGCATTCTTTGTCTTAAATTGTTTATCCTCTCTTGTTCTACATTTTCTTCTATCTGTTTCCTGGAGTAGGAGAAAAAAATTGTTTCCTTGTTCCCCCCTGCATGTCATAAAAGTCAACCAGGTGGGCCAGAGCGGGGGACTGAAAATCCCCTTCAGAGAAATGTTAGGGTTGCACTCTGGGTCAGCTAATCACTTTACAATGTACATTTTTATAATAATAATAATAATAATAATAATAATAATACAGAAGTGCAAAATGACCACACACAATAATGCTATTCATCTTACACAATAACAAATCATTTCCATCCCGAAGTCATCAAAGCAGAGACACGTTTCTTCCTACAGAAAAATATAAAGAAGATATTGCAGCCTAGAGAAAAGCATATGATTGCTTTGATGAATATGCAAACTATAAGATTACACTGATGAGTATACATATCCTTTTAAATTATAAGAGGAAAAACATATACTCTATACTTCTTCCTGTAAGGGTTAAATGTTTATATACACTGATGAATGAAATATACCATGATGCCTTCTGCTATTGAAACACACACAACCGATGGATATTATCTTTACACAACGTGTAATATGTGAAGATTTGATATATTATGATATGGAGAAAATGCACGTGAACTTTAAGAAGTTTTATATGACTGACATCCAGTGATTCATAACATAAGAAGACATTTATGAACGATCGATTATTGTTGTCTCATACATTCCAATTTTTGCAGCTGAAGTAAACAAGTCTTTCAGTTTATACCATGTATCATTATTAATCCACATTCGAATGGGAGGTGGACACAGACAGGTTGAAGCAGAGGGGATTAAGATGGTATGCCTTTCCTAGAATCCTGTGGTGGGCTTGGAACAGCATCAGTTGCTTTCTAACTCAAATGATTTACCTCAATGCCACCAAGGCCTCCATGTCTTTCATTATAAATCCAAAACATAATATATAATATGACATCAGCAAAGCACACAAGGGATACAGTATCTTATGATGTATTTATTGATTTTAAACATTTAACAGAATCTGTAGTATCCCTGACACCATACAGCATGAATAAGCATTCATTTTCACATGAAATTAAGAATCTTACCTAAACTTATACTGTGATTGAAAGAAACAAGAATTGCAAGGTCGATAATAGAGTAATCTTCAAAAATATATTTTAAGACAGGCTTCTGGCATCCTCGTTTCTAATTGTAGATATTTCTATTCTATTTTGTGCTTTGACTAAAGCACTAAGGACAATTATGACATTTAATGGAAGTTACAATTACAGAAAATAACTCCTCCATGCTCCCCTTCGTGTCAAAAAACTTGACAAAATGTGACAGAGCAGGGGACTAGAAATACCCTCATATGTGCTATTTTCATATAATGAATAAAGTTTTTTGCTTTGACTCAGATACCCCCCTCAGATGATAAAATATTACATTAAACTTCACAAAACAAAGTACCAATTCTGTATAGAGATTTACAATATACATGTACTTACATAATCTATTCCAAGGCCAGCTTCATTGGAGTACTTCTTGAGGACATTTTCAGACACAATTAACTGTGATCGTGACTCGTCGATGACATGGTGGAGATCATCTAAGTCTGAATCTGAATCCAGGTCACGAGGGCCAGTGGGTGCCAAGGAACGAAGACGTCTGTGGTGGGGGGAACGGCGACCCCTGTATGGAATTCCAGAAAACGACGAGTCTCCTTCTGAGTCAATGTATTTTCGGTAATCGTCTCCAAAATTCATCAGTCTCCGAGCTGCTTCTTGGTCAATGTCCTCAGAATAAGGTTCACTCAGGTACTTGTACTCCTGTGGTATAAAATTAGGTCATGTAGCTGGTAAAGCTATACAATATTTTTTTCTAATACTAAGCTTCATATCCTTGTGGAATGCCAAAATTTGGAGAAAATGAACTGAGACAGAATGACATCATTCTACTCTGCTCATGGTCACTTGTTTTCTTTTTGTGTCACTATTAATCCCCCTTGACTGGAGGTGGGTGGACGTAGACAAGTTGGAACTGGGGAAATAAAGTTGGAGACTCTTCCAATTGCCCCACTTTGAGCTTGAACATATCTTTTCTTTATTGATTTCAAGACATGGTAAATTTAATAAAGTGGAGGATCATGCAATTATTATATAATAAACACTCATAAAAGCAAGGCACACAAAGTACCAGAACTTTAAACTGCCAGATAGTCAAAGGCCATACTTATATTATCCAGTTGCTTACATATGGAACATAAAATGTAGAGTAACAAGAACGGTTTTATGTGCCACAATTAGTCCTCATTCGAATGAGGGTGACAAAGACATGTTGGAGCTTGGGGGATTGAGCAGGATGCTCTTCCTAACGCCCCAGTGGGATCGAATCCAAAGTAGTTGCTTTTCGGGTAGTCTGCTTTATCGATGAGCTACCACAGCCCTCAAAAAGCAGAGTAACAAACTCAAGAAATTATTCTCACCTGATATGGATCCCATGCTTGCTCAGACAGAGAACTCATATCCTCGTGAGCTGTCTGGGCATCATGATCGCTCATCTGGGTGTTGCTACGAGCTGTGTGGGCTGGACTGCGGTTGATCACCAACTCACGAATGACAGGAATAGGACTAGATGGGCGGGACTCATCGCTCGAGTAGCACGGTTCCCCATGAACGAAGCTGTGAACATGGGCGGGTGACCGAGGAACACCCAACACTCCTCCGCAGTCTGATACGCACTTCTCAGTGGATGATGAAACTCCACCAGACCCTCCACGACACGCTCCTGCAGATTCAAAGATAGTCAATCTAAATACGACTATGTAAGCATGCACACTATGCTATTACATTATTCGAAAATATAATCCGATATCAGAAAATACATTAATACGATTCTAAATATTTGGTCCCAAGTATCATGTACAACTTGAGTAGTCAATGTTAACAACTTCCTTTGAGACCCATACAGATATTTTACATGAAAATAAAAACAAAGAATATGATCTGTCTGCATGACTATGATACTACAAATGCTTTGCCATCTTCACAAATACTGGGAAAGAATAAGATAATAAAATTGTATTGTACCCGAAAATGATGAGCTCTTCACGATATGCCTCTTGCTCAGGGAAGCAGAATCCGACCCCGAGGAATGGGATTTGGAGTATGAAAGACGACGACTTGGGGACACTTGGTTATTGTCTGATCCACCTGATAAATTTAGAGTCACGCCTTCGGAGCCGGAATCCGTTCGTCTCCCCTGAAATAAAAATAGAAAATGGGTTTGATTAGATAACCGTTTTCTTTTATTCTTCTATTAGGCATACTCTAATAAAATGACACTCTCTTGCTGGAAAAAGACAGGAAATTTTGTGCTTTATAAAATTAGTATCAACGTTCACTACTTTGTCTGGAATAAGTGAAATATATAATATATTATAATAATTGAGTATATGATATAAAATAACAGCTCCCTGCTAGAATTTAACTCAATCTAATAACCTACCAAAGATAAATTAGATTTTCTTCTGGCCCTGGTTTTCCTCCTCCTGAGGGACCCTGTGGTATTGGCAGAAGGAGGTGACAGACGACCCCCGCTGCCTGTAAGGGTGGTATTAGCCGATGGGGGAGACCCAATGGGGGTGGAGTTGGTGCAAGTTGGGGGTGCATCTTCGGCTGAGATGATATTGCTGACTGGTACCGCTACATCTGGGGTTCCAGGGCCACTGAAATATGGAAAATTATTCTAGAAATTTATTGAAAAAACATCTGTGAATGTAAAATAAAATTCAACTAACACCATCAGTCAGAATTAAACTAATATTTTAAGGAAAAAGAAAAAACTTCAAGAGCTTATGATGTCTGCATGAATATCTACTGTTTTTTTTTTTTTTGCATAATTATAACATTCAAAATATAACATAATGAGGCATTCAAAAAGGGAAAATAAAGAAATGCTTGCATACAATGAACGACGAAAGTAAATCCAATAATATCATGTAGAATATGATGATCTTATTAGCTTAATACGAGAGAGAAAAAAATAATATATATATATATATATATATATATATATATATATATATATATATATATATATATATATATATATATATATATATATATATATATATATAATAATAATAATAACATTAATAAAAAGGCAGATTTTCAAGACCTCAATGATGCGTCCATAACTGCGAACTATTCTGCATTCCAGTAATATTAACTTTTAATTTATGCATAAAGGAGCGTAGGAGACTTTCCTGAGATGATCAGAATTCAAAAAAATAAAATTGGAAGCTAACAATTATATCAAATTACAAACATCTCCACGGTTATGTAACAATGAGTAGTCCTAAGAACCCTTATTCATACAATAATCAAAATCATATGAGAAAAAATATTAAAACAAAAACTTTCATGTATATGTACTATATTCACGACTGAGAAATCTATTATGAGAGAAGCAATTATATACAGGTATTTCCTATTTTTATCATAATGGAGATTACCAAGAGAATGATACATTCTCTGGATTAACTTGACGAAAAAAGAAGACGAGAAGTTGGAATAAACTTCAAAATGAGAACCAACCATTCCCATTTCAAGGAAAATATATCTCATTTAAACTGCATTGGCAATACAAAGAGTCACATCATTCTCATTTTCTTTTCTTTTTTTTCATTCACAAGAAAATAAGGTCTTTTCTAATTCTAGGGAAAAATTCTCTCTCAAATAAACTAAATTTGCGTAACAGAGGATACCCAATGAGAATGATACCTTTCTCAGTATCATCCGCAAGTAGAAAATATGCTACTGTTTTGAAAAACAGAAGCACATTGATACTGGTAATAATGTAGGGGAGAAACACCTCCTACGTGTTCCCTGCGTGTCGCAAAAGTCGAATAAATGGGGCAGAGCGAGGAGACTGGGAATCCTTTTTTTTTTTAATCAGCCACCCCCTTATAGAGGGATTATGGAATCTGTATATAGTTAATTGTGAAATAATACAAAACTCAACTAGGTTTATGGGTATAAGGGCATTCATCCAACAAACCTTTCCAGTGTCTCGCAGATGACGATACCCAAGACATTACTTAGGGACAGTGTACCCAATCTCATTTTGTCAATGCCATATTAAGATTTTTTTTTATACACAATTTCATTCCGACCGTGGTAAATGTAAATAAGAAAGTCAAACAGGTTATTGTTGTGTTCATGTTATTTACAAAGACATGTTCACTTCCTCCGCTACCCGTCCCGTTATTATATTAGGATACGATTTTGTACACTCATCTCGAACATTGACAAATAATTAAAATTGCACACACTGGTTGTAAATTAATTGTTCGTGTTATTTACGAAAATGAGTTCAGTTGATTATTCATCTGTTTCAGTACAATATTATTCGACTAGACTTTCATTCCCTACACAGTAAATGTAAATAAGATAAGTCAAACAGGTTAATTCTTCGCGTTATTTCAAAATATATGTTCAGTAGGCTTAGGTCCTCTGCCACGTTGCATGTTTAGTCAAGACAGAACGCCATATCGCAAGTCTCTGATCAGCTCCATTTCCATCAATCCGAAGGATCCCACTACATAAACAGCTGATGTGAAACATGTATTAACCGATGCAAGAAAGGCTTTCAGCTCTCATTTTTTCTATTTATTTTTATATAACTTTTCTCGAAATTGAATTACATACATATTGACTCTCAAAATAAATAATAATTATACACTGCACAATTTTTAAATTACTCATTCGATAGAAAAAGAAAAAGGTTTACAGTTTCATCACGTCACCAAAAGATCCAGAGAGCCACTGAAGACTGCAACTCACTCAATGGAACTGTCAAGAATCCGCTAAACTAGATAAAAATCCGCTAAATAAGGAACAAATCTGTAATCTTCCCCCGCTTCAGCGCGTTTTCCCGCTTAATTTAAGCTTTATTTGCTAGATCTAGCGCGAAAAATAAGAGAAACTGGCAACACTATCACTTATAGCGTGAACACCTGACTTTGGCTATCAAAAGAACCAAACCACGAAAATAATGACAGAGTTTCCAAAAGCTAGCGGGTCACGCTAAATGGACATCAATGTTAGCGGACTTTCCATTAATTATTTGATTCCAGATAAGAAGTCCTGTTTATAACTCCAACGGAAAGTCGCCCGAATTCTTGAGAAATAATAAAAACATCAATTAACAAATTCTATTTCAGCAATTTCATACGTTATACCCATATTTTCAAGATACAGTATCCGCAAACACGTTATCAGTCACTGATACACACAATGGCTAATTCTCAGGCGTGAAAATTATGCACAAACATGTACCTAACCACTAACAGAAACACTATAATATGAGCTGGAGCGAAACTTCGTCTTATCAAAGGTTGAGCGATGAAGAATATGCGATAACATTTTACTAATCACTAACACAATCTTGTTAAATATGCAATTTCGTATTCAATTCAATTCAAAAAACTTATTGACATAATAGGCAATTACATCAAATGGAGCTTGTTAGCAAGCTAACAAGCCCGCCTCACAATTATAAGAAAAAAATAAATAAATATTTGTTTTTCAAAGCAAGCAATAATGACAATGAAAATTACAATAATAGTAACAATCGTAATACAATATGACAACTGGTCATTTCAAACAGTGAACTATGCCTATAGCAAATATACGTATTAACAAATCTTCGGAGCTGATAAATTAACACAGACATGTTACGAAACACTGATAAAATAACTGTTTACCGCGTAGCAGCGAAGAGTCGTGATAATAATAATAATAATAATAATAATAATAATAATAATAATAAATAACGCGGCCACAATTCAAACTGCGATCTTAGTAAACATACGGCTCTGGAGGTTGTGTGGCGGAATCTGTCAGCTGTGCCTCGAGAAAAATGTACAGAATACGGTATGACGCAACTTCCGGGCCAAGTATTGAGCTATGTGGATGAACTGATGTCAATGAGTGCGTACCGGAATACCTTATACATGCGTGCATGTATGTATGTAACTCTTAAATGTATATAAGAGAAGACTCAATGTACGTATACATAGGTTTGTAAGATAAAAAAAAAAACTCATGTACGAGTATGTATTTATGAATGTTACTTACATTTGTATTTAAGTATGCGTGTATGTAAAAAAGAAAAAAGGAATGCATGTATACAGTATATAACTCATAGACTGTAATGTATGCGGATATGTATGAATGTATGTAGGTATATATGCTGCAAGAATCAGGGGAAAATTGACTTGTGATGAAGTGAAAAAATCACTATTATTGATAACGTACCAAACAGACTTTTTATGTATAAATAAAAGACAGGTTACACATAAGCATAAAAAAAATATACTTAGCAATATGTAAAGAAAGACTCGAGTCTAGATAATGAGTTACTTAAATATATTGATACTTCCTCCGTGTTCCCCTGCATGGCTAGTACAGTGGTAACGCGCTGGCTTCGCATTCACGAGGTCCAAAGATCGGTTCCCGTCCAAGACCGAGAGTTTAAGCTGTTTACTGGCAGGAACTGCTGTGTTTGGACACCACAGTGGGGGGTTGGGGCTTGCCCTGGCTGACGAATACCCATTGTATTGTAATGGAAATAAAGGTTTATTATTATTATTATTATTATTATCGACTGAATGGGGGGAGCGAGGGGACTGGGACTGGGAATCCCCTCCTCTGTATTTTCTAATCCCAAAGAGTCAGAGGTTTTGTCTTGACTCAGCCACTCCCCTTATAAGGGGAAAATGGCTCATGTATATAGACATAGATAATTCGCATATGTAAGAAAGTCTACATACATGGAATGGAAATATGCAGCATGAGAATATGTATGGCGGTTGTATATACATAAGTAAGAACCGCTATTCGTAGATGTATACATGAGTCTGTGCGTATACATGTAGTATTAATGTCAAATAAAGGTACTACAGTATTCCCTACAATATTATTGCATATAGTCTTGCAAAGTCACGATTCACGAAATTTCTAAATACGACATCGGTCAAATTTCTAAATAGTTTCGTAAACATATAAGTACGACACTATAATGTTAAACGTACGGGATCCTAGCCATACACAGAACCGCGTCAGATGCGTTTATGAAATCCATTTGTGTGTGTCTAGCTAACTAGCAATATGGTATCCTAGGTTTACACTGTTTAAGATATCGGGCCATAGTCTATAGAACCAAACAGAACTGCGGAGGCCAACTAAGAGGAGGCGAGACCTCGGAGAGAGGAGATGAAACTGGGGGCTTAATGTCAACTGAACCTCCATCAGAAGCTCTGTAACAACGACCTTGTGGAATCGATCATGGCTATTAATATATCATTTCCAACAACTCCAAAGGGACGACAGCATTGAATAGCTATACTGTATATACATTCATCAATAATTGTATTATATGGACTGGTTTTCCCTAACTCAATTAGAGTTCGCCAACTATATTAAGTTACAAAAAATCTTTTAATGGGTAAAATAAATGATTAAAGAACCTCATTAAATTACTCTTATGGATTACAATAAACCAGCATTGATATATTACTTAATTATTCATGAAGAATTCTAACATATAACTACTTTGACTGTCGCCGATAATGAATAATTATTTATAAATTCTACATCATATTATTATATGAAGCAATCGAATAACAAAGAGCACGATCCTGAATAGCTATTTATAAATTTAATAAAGTTAAATAGGAACTTCCTTCTATATAGAATAAATTTCTAACGCTATAAGTGAACTTCTGAACTACTGAACCATCTGAATAATGTGATTCAGGATGCTGTAAGATACACTATTATCAAGTCTAATACTAACAAGGCTTATTTCCGTAACTGACAAAATGCAAATGTTTACTTACTTCATATTGGGAAACCGTTAATATTTGAATTTTCCAAATAATATCAATAAAAAATTTGTACATACTCAATATTTTGTAAGTAGAGTTAAAATGTAATTCTATAAACAGAAATATCGATTTTTTTATATTGTAATCTATCACTTATCCAAATACATGTACTCTTCGCACATGTAATAATTATTCGTTATTTTGTATTTACAGCTAAATATGTAATGATAAATAACAAATTACATAATATTTCTTTTGTTATCAAATAATCATTTGATAAAGCGTACTATTTGTGCTCAGTGTAAATAGTACATTGTTCTTGTTTGCCATGCTATGTCACTGTTAATTCCTGATCGAATGGGGGTGGACAGACAGGTTGGAGATGGGGAATTAGGGAAGGATACCCTTCCTAGCGCCCTGGGGTAGGTTCAAACACGGATTTGTCACTTTTAAAGTTGAGCGTTCTAACTAATGCGCCACTTCGGTAGTCTTCTTGTATGTGATAATTATGACAAAAATATGAATTATAAATAGTAAATGTTTACATTCGATACTTTTAATACTCTAGAGTTACTTAACCAACCTAACCTAACCTAAACTAATGTTACATGAAAGTCAAAAATTATTATAAGGTTAAATTAGACTGGTTAGGGTAGGTTAGTATACACTACTCAAATAGTGTCCAAAGGAAAAGACTTTCCATTAAAATTTACAATATTAGAATTTAAAGAGTCCGTGAATATTTCAGATTTTCCATCATAACAATATCAAAATATTCATAATATGAAGCCATTGGTGAACATAACAAATATCAATCGTATTTCACTAAGAGCGAAACATCCATTATTCATCTTTTTTTTTAAACTTTAAACTTTATTTCCATTTTACAATGGGTATTCGTCAGCCAGGACAAGCCCCAACCCCCCACTGTGATGTCCACCCACAGCAGTTCCTGCCAGTAAACAGCTTAAACTCTCGGTCTTGGACGGGGACCGATCTTTCGACCTCGTGAATGCGAAGCCAGCGCGTTACCACTGTACTAGCCAGCAGGCTAGTACAGTGAACACTTATACATCTACATAGACTAATTGTTTTCTGCGAATTCAATAGGTGAAATGGCGACAGCTGCGGCTATCGGGCCTCATGACAGATCTCTAACGACTTACCCTGTGGATGACCCAAGCAGGGTGGTAGTGAGGGAATTGTGGCATCCTTCTATCCCAAGGAAGCTAAGAGAAGTTATCTGGCTACATAAGCTATCTGGTGAATGCGTGCTTTTACTCAGCCACCCCATTACAAGGAGAACTGAGCAATTGCATTGATTGTAAATGTTAATGATTTTTACGCTAATTCAATGTACTGCATATTATTTCGAAATCACAAAGCAATTATCTTAAATTAAAATATAATAATACATATACTATCCTTTGAGTAGGAGCCGCGGTTGTTCAGTGGTTTGAGCACTAGACTCAAGAAGTGACAATTCTGTTTTCAAACCCAATGCCTTTATTCCCCAGCTCCAACCTGTCTCTGTCCACCCCCATTCGAATAGGGAATAACAGTGTAGATGAAAAGTACTGTCCATCAAGCTTTACCCTCCCCCTCTCCTCTATCTATTTAAAACTACCTATCAGGCCTCCTATCTCCCTCTCTATTATCCTTAAGTGCAATTATCAGTTCATTTACCAACCCTCGACTTTGTTTACCGGAGTTTAATGGTGTTTGTCTATTTCCCCTGTCAGAAAATCAATCCATGGCTCATTTTATTTTTATTTTTATACATACTGTCAGCATAACACATATTTTGTCCCTGGCTAGAATTCGAACCTAGGACACATAAGCAGCGTGATCAGTCTCAACATGTTTTCTCAGCCTTGTGCAAAGCAGATGCGTGTAACCTTTGGTTTAAATCCATTAGTGCCATTCTCTTTTGTGCTTCTTGCACGATAAGATTGTAAGTGGTCAATAAACTATATGAAACTACTCAAATACAAAATAAATAAAAATTTACTATCAATCAATCTATCTAAGCTACTGATCAACCTCTGACTCAAAAAAGCTGGACATACTGAAAAAATATTTGAGTTAAAAGAAAAAAAAAAAAAAGAGGGTTAGGTAAAAAAGAAAAAAGAAAAAAGAAAGCTTTAAAATAGGCGTTGTATACTGATATCACTATTGAAATAAACGAATCACATAAGAAAATTCTCTTTTCAAATATAATAACAATACTAATATTAATAATAATAATAATAATAATAATAATAATAATAATAATAATAATTATGAGTTTTTTACCGTTTTGTGTAATTATTATATCCCCATAATGGAAGCGGACACGGAGAGGTTGGAGCAGGGGAAATAAAGCTGGATGCCCTTCCTAACAACCCATGGTGGGTACTGTCACTTCCTGAGTCAAGTATTCAAACCATTTCATTACAGCAGTACCCAATAATAATAATAATAATAACAATAATAATAATAATTTACTTACAATGCTTGATTATCATTTGTAGGTGTTTCTGGAGTGGCAGAGAGCAAGTGATGCAAAGCACTTTCAGAAACTGAGAATGGTGCCAAATCCAGTCCAGTAGCCAGTTGGTACAGCTCGCTTACGCTCCAAGGCCGCTGTTCACCTGAGCGACGTTTTCGGCCTCGTAAGACAACCTGGAAAGGCGCAAATACCATTTTCCCCCTTAAAAATGATGAAACATTATTACCGAGACAGGTTTAAGACCTCAGCAAAAAAAAACAAATATAGATATGACCACATTAAAATTATATTACTGCCAGTATCTAGAAATATAAATGACTAGAAATGCAAATCTACTAATTCTTGATAAAAGGAATATTTACATTTCTGAACCAATAATCTAATAAAAAGATCTCTTGCTTTAAATTTAAAAACTCTGTTGATGCAGTAAGAGAGTACTCTAACAATAAATAATTTTCAAATCAAAAAGTGAAGTACCTTTGTTTGTCCCAAATCGGAAACCACAGGTACAATGTTGATGCGCTCAGACGTTGGGGTATTGTCTGTGGAAGGCAAAGGATCACGGGACCCTCTGAGTGAACCTTTAATAGAGCCTTTATATGAGCCTCTTGTGGAAGTGGCAAACTGTGTTGCAGTGGAAGCATCCATATCCTCTGATGAAGCAGACTCGATGTCACTTTCACCTGTGGTTAGTTCTCCAGATGCATCACATGAATCCAGCACGCAGGATGTTGTCATCTTGACTTCACGGCGTTGGGAAGCTAACCACTGTCTTACTCTGGCATGCTTGCTGCTAACGACAATACCCTTGTCACAGCTGCTGGCATTCAAAGACAACTGCAAGTGAGTTCGTGGTGACACTATGGGAGGTGAGTCACCGTCTGCAGGTTCACGAACTAATTTCTCAGCATCACTGACCAATTTGGTGATGGACTCCTTGCTCATTGAACGTGGTGGTTTATCTAGCTGTTCGTTATTTTCGAGCTTTTCATGTTGGTCATTAATCTGTGGGTGTGACTGTCCTTGTTTCAATTCAGGTACCACTTGATCTTCCTGATGAAGCTGCCCTGGTGTACCACCATCACTGCCAGTATCCATGTGTTCTTGAGTGGGTACTTCATCTTCAGTACCACTGAATTCAATATCACTGGCGATGTTGGAATTAAGCCAATCAGGATCCAATATAGCATTATCAATAATCTTCTGCAAGGCTTCATGATCTACTTCCTCATCACAAGTGAATTCAAGCTTGGTGCGAGCAGTTGTACTTCGAATATTGCTGGTTGTTCGCCGACGGACCTGGTACAAGCGGTTTCTGGAGGGATCACCTTCAACCAAGTTGAGATTTGCCTGGCATGATACAGTGGCAGTGCTATGGGTAGTATTAGTAGCAGCTTCCTCAGTGTCAGTGTCTTGATGTTTGAAATCAAAGATGGCACAGTTAGGAGATGGCCTTTCAACATTGGTGCAACTGGACTTTGATGGAGAATCCCGCACATTGCTGATATCAGTATTGATGGACACCTCCTTTAGAGAGGATGGAGTCAGATTGACTCCAGAGTCATCAGTTACAGAAGGAGAAACAGGATTCCCATTGACCTGATTGGCATTCTCAACCAGACCTTCTGAGGGAGTAGGATCAGATGTAGTAGTTGAAGCGTTAGAGGAAGTTTTAGATGGATCCTGAATCATGGTGGTAACTTCAGTAAGGATATCAACAGAAGCTGGTGACTGCTGCCCACAGCGAGCTCTTACTATATCCAGTCCAGCACTTCCCACCATGACTTGACCCACCACCACTTGAGGATTGTTAGAAGTTGCAGAAGAGGACTCAGGCACCTGCCCAGTAATCTCGCAGCCTTGAGGAGCCGTGGTGGCAGTGGGGGTGGTGGTCTCGTCTTGCTGCAGGTCAGGGTCTACTACCATTGGTTCTGGTGGGGGCTCTTGGGTGCAAGGCTCAGAGGAAACTAAGCCTGGACCACAATCACTGCCCCCGTTTATGCACACATAGTCATCCTGCAATGGAAAAACATATTCCAGTTATGAATTACATCACTCTGAAAAACACATAAATACGCAAAAAGAATATATAAAACGATGTGTAAACAGATTATCATTGATAATTTACTCAGTGAACCAATAAATAAACTATTGTCTAAATGGTTCTATGTATATTTGCAAAAGACTGTTACTAGCACAAACAGTTTACAAACAGCTAACAAATAACATATATCCAGTGATCATTTATGCAAACATATATATTTAATACATATATAGATAAATAATACATTATTTACATATCTTTATATCTAATACATGCTTCTTTAGTATAATTGTTTCTCTTTCTATAAATCGAACAACAAATAAAATATGCAAGAGTACTTTTACTGTCCATGCCTAAGAGATATATTAATACAAATTAGTAATTATGGATTAAGGATATCTAAAGCTAGATGCTTATATATTTTAAATTCCCCCCCCCCTTAAAAAGAGGACAACGTTCGAATTACAGTAGACAACCTGAACAAACTCAAATGGAATTTAAAGTGACTTTGAATTAATAGTTTCCAGTTTTTGGTAAAAGTGCTATTTTGCACCATTCTTTGTGTCAATTAATCTCCATATGGGGGTGGCTACATATACGGGAGCAGGGGGATTAAGGCTGGATCCCAATGCCCAGCAGTGGGATTACACCTGCAATAGTCACTTTCTGACTCACGCTCTCTACCACGAGTTAGTGTGGCACCTTCTTCTGACAGTGTTACAGGCGAGGCATATTCAATCCTATTCCTTTGCTAGAGCTGGGCTTGAGTTCTTTTACATTCGTCAGACTGCTGAGTTGCAAGGGCTATGAAACAACAGAAGCTACCCCTGCTCTTTCTTCATCTTTGGTATACTAAAAAATTTTAAATATATAGTTACTGATTGAGTTGACCCTACTTAGGCAGTTTCTCAATGACCCTTGATAATTTTTTTAGTGCTATCACTATTGTGATATCCTCCAACAGAGAGTAAAATTTTCCGCTCTGACTCTGCCACTCTCTTATAAGAGGATTGTGGCTTTTTATACAAATAGATTAGTATCATAGGTTGGTATCTAATGTTTGATGAAATTTGCAAGTGCCTGGCTCCCATCAATTTCAAACTTCTGAATGGTTTGTAAAGCATATCTTCACCAGAGCCATCGGGGGTTAAATGGGAGAGGAATAGTCTCCTTCATGTGGAAGCCCCTGTAAACTAAGCACCAATGGGATACGATAAGGGTAAATTTGCCTATTCCCCACTCAAATGGGGATGGACACAAAAGTCTGAGCTGGGGGCTTAAGGTTGGACGCCCTTCCTAACGCACCATAGTGGGATCGAACCTGCATTAGTCGCTTCCTAATTTGCGCACTCTACCACTGAGTTACCAAGCACCAACCAGATCTCATTTCAATAACTATATAATACGAGAATCAACACTCAATTATTTACAGCATACAGTAGGCATTACACCACAATTTTATGTATGTGATTACATATATTCATATTACTAGGAAAGTACATATATCATACATGGTGTACATATAAGCAATTGATATTAGTTTTGGTGTTAACATGGTGTCAATTATCAGATAGCATATTCAGCAAACTATATGAGTAGTTACTATATTTACATTCAGGTAAGTGGGTAAATACGAAGATAATAATAATAATAATAATAATAATGGAAGCTATAATCCTAGCACATAATTCATATAATTTATTCTATATAATTTTTTCCTCGACTATATGGAGGGATTGAAAGTTCATATTGATGTTTTTGCAGCAGCAGGAACAATGATAATTACAACATCAGCAACAATAATAATAATAATAATAATAATAATAATAATAATAATAATAATAATAATAAAAGTAGGAACATTATCGTAGCATATTGTTATGTAACCAAAATACTTTGTACAAGAGTATTTGGCAAGTTCAAAACAATACGAGAACGGAGACATTTAAATATCTATAAATTATTTACGACAAAACCGAAGCAATATTAAATATATAATTAATACTTCCAAGAATAAAATCAAACAAGAACAATTATGAAAACAAGTTAAAATATAACATATTTTCAAGGAGAAATGAGACAAGGCATCAATTAATAACTCCAATTGAGAAAAAAATATCACTAGAACCATCAAAATAATGATTTAAAATAAACTAAAAAATCACAGAAACCTAGGAAAATATTTACGAAAACCATAAATTACATCTAGAACTAAGGACTCTAAAGCTTTTTAAATATGAAAAAAGGGGGTAAATATTACTGCTTATTACAGCAAAGTTTCTCCCTAAAAAGAAATTTAAGCATGCAGATACACTGTATTTATTTACGAAGCCAAAGCTTTCCCATAAACATGAAATTCAGCTCTTTCTTAAATTAAGTCATGCGAAAAAGACCCAGTTTAGAAGCCATGCAAAGTGCGAGTGAGTGAGAAACATGCAAAAGTTGTTTACCTTTATTTCGCGATTTTGGGGATCACGTGAAGAGTGCTTTGTTGGCGTGTTGGTGGTGGTGGTCTGTGAATTATGATAATTGATGGTGGAGAACAGGAAAATGACACAGACAAAATAAAAAGGTCAACCATGCTCCCGAAAACCTCTCCCTTTATATATAAACGACTCTTAGTGCCATAACAGTGTGAGCTCAAATACGTTATAATTTATCATTTAGTACTCATCATCAAAAATGAAATTATCGACAATAATATTATCAGTCTAATAGCATATAACTTATGATTTACTAATCTTCATCATTAATAAATAAAGTTTAAGGTCAGATTTGGTTAAATACTGAGGCAGATCGGACACTATAATGGCACTCAATACTAAAATTACTTATTACTACTTACGTTCCACCATGCAACCATGAACTTCAAAAATGATTTTTTTTTAAGTTTTAAGCATACTGAAATCTTGACCCAATTTTTTTTTTCAGTGGAATAAATAACTTAGATACTTAGAACTAAAAAACAAAACCCTAACCACAGGAAATTTGGAAAAGAAAAAATAATAATATGTCTAAGTAAGAAATAATTACAGAAAATTACACGATTTAAAACAAAATCCAGGCGAGAGAGAGAGAGAGAGAGAGAGAGAGAGAGAGAGAGAGAGAGAGAGAGAGAGAGAGAGAGAGAGAGAGAGAGAGAGAGAGAGAGAGAGAGAGAGAGAGAGAGAGAGAGAAACTCAAATAAACTTAAAACACATACAAATACACGCTGGAAGCTAAGAAAGGCGATGCAAAATAATGGAAGTAAATTCGGAAAGGAAGTTGTGCGAAAAATAAATTAAAAAAGAAAGATTGCAGATAGAAAAGCAAAGCACTCCCACTTTCCCAAGAATAGCCCCCCCCCCCCCGGAAAAGAAAAGTCGCTTTTCTTTGAGCTTACAAAATAGCGGTAACATCCTCCCCACCCCCTCTAAACAAGATGAAATAGCGGGACTTTTCAGTCAAGCCATCCCCCCCCCCCTTATTCTTATCTCTCTCTCACCAACCCTGCATTCAAGAGACACCAAATAGCTCCCAGAAGGAATAGAGAAGAAAGGAGAATGCGAAAAGAGTGCAAAAGGTGAACTGCTTCCAAATGGGAAGATGTGAGTCAGGAATAGAGGAATGTGAATGACACACCAAAGGGAATAAAAACAGCCAGCCATTCCTTTGCCCAGAGACTGTATTTGCATAAAACGAAATTATCCTCATAACGAATCGTGTGTTAATTTTCCTAAAATTTTACATAAGCTACTTCATATAAAAGGTTAAATTTCAAAGGGTTTTCTCGTAATAAATCGATATAACGAGTAGTTTATGGGACGTGGTAAAACACTTGCATTAATGCGCTAGTGACGAATACACATTGCATATGGACATGTCTATACCGCGTTAAGATCATATTTTCCCATCTCCAAAAATTACACAAATTTGCATTTGTATTTAACTTTTTTTTTTGTCACAATTCATCCCCATTAGCTTAGAGATATAGACTGGATACCCTTTTAACGCTTCGCGATGGGATCGAACCCTCGGAAGACTCTTCCAGATTCGCGCGCTCTACGTGAGGTACCGCGGCCCCCCAAATCAGAAGCAGATTAAATTTTAAAAAATATTATTTTAAGTTCCTCACCTCAATGTAGGAGCCCGCCTCCGAGACGCTGGCGTCGTAGTAAGCCCAACCCCTTGTTCTTGAGGAGGAGGAGGAGAAGGGTCGACCACCAGGGCACGGTGAGGAACAGGCGGAGGAAGAAGGTGATCCGCAGGAGAGGCTGCAGGAGGCACCGCAGGAGGAGCCACACGACACGGAGGATGCCGAAAGACGGCGGCACTTGCTTACTGGCTCATCCTCTGATTCACTGCTGGGGGAGCTGCCTGGGTCCTGCAAAAGGAAATATAGTATTCGTATAAATTACGACAAAAGATCACGTCCATACACAATAACAAAAGTAATAATAATAACAATAAATAAATAAATAAATAAATAATAGTAATAATAATAATAATAATAATAATAATAATAATCCAAAAAGCAAGTGCAAAGAGTACATAACAAGAAATGCATACCGTGGGAAAGTACACCCCTGAACTGCATACACCTCTCTCTCTCTCTCTCTCTCTCTCTCTCTCTCTCTCTCTCTCTCTCTCTCTCTCTCTCTCTCTCTCTCTCTCTTTCTCCCCATTTCCCTTTTCATAATGAGTTACAAAACCCATCAGTAAATGAAAATACTCAGATTTCACGTAGAGAGAGAGAGAGAGAGAGAGAGAGAGAGAGAGAGAGAGAGAGAGAGAGAGAGAGAGAGAGAGAGAGAGAGAGAGAGAGAGAGAGAGAGAGAGAGAGAGAATATTTCCACTATATAGAGATTATCAAGTGTTTAAGCCTCACGCGAAGAACAATTTACATTATTATTATAATTATTATTCTTTCTTTCGTTCCTTGTAGTAATACAATCCACAATTTTAGAAAAAAAAATAT
Organism: Halocaridina rubra; assembly: GCA_037179515.1. Lineage (NCBI taxonomy): Eukaryota > Metazoa > Arthropoda > Malacostraca > Decapoda > Atyidae > Halocaridina > Halocaridina rubra. Next base: position 112,736 of record JAXCGZ010019038.1, read on the forward strand.
TTTTTATTATTTTTATGAGTATTGTTGTTTTCATTATTATTATTATTATTATTATTATTATTATTATCATTATTCAATTACAACCTTTATATTTACATATTAGTAAGTTTGTCTTTCTTTTCTATGACAATTTATTGTTCTTGTCACGCTGTATTTTTCTTTCAGCATTTCTGTTTTTGCATATTCTCACGTCTAGTTTCTTCCCTTTTCCAAAATATGTCTTAATTATTCAAAACTATTTTTGCTAAATATTTTTCTCCCTTCAGAGGTTTCCAAATCCCAGAGCAGAGGTCACACTAGAAAGCGTCAGTCCTGAATCCAGTGATTTTCATATGAAATATGTATACTGGCTAATAAGTCTAAGATATTTAATTCACCTTTTATAGTTTTTCAAACCCTTCACCTGCGGTCACACTAAAACTCTCTGGTTTTTATTTTTTTTTATATATGTGGCTTGTAAGGGCAGGTTTATATGCATATCATACGGTAGCCCTCCTTTATCCCCATATTGGGGGGGGGAGGAATTTGTTTGCAATTCATATTCCTTCGCATCATTTTGATGTGACTCTCTCTCTCTCTCTCTCTCTCTCTCTCTCTCTCTCTCTCTCTCTCTCTGAACTTATATGTAGTAAAAGCTTTTCAGTTTGATAGCAATAGAATAAGTAACTAGAGACGACTACATTAATAATAATAATAATAATAATAATAATAATAATAATAATAATAATAATAATAAATTTCAAAAGCACGACATATGGAGATAAAGAATAGAAATTTACAGTAATCGATTAAACGGTTAAAAGTGAGAGAGAGAGAGGAGAGAGAGAGAGAGAGAGAGAGGAGAGAGAGAGAGAGAGAGAGAGAGAGAGAGAGAGAGAGAGAGAGAGAGAGAGAGAGAGAGAAGAGAGAGAGAGAGAGAGAGAGAGAGAGAGAGAGAGAGAGAGAGAGAGAGAGAGAGAGAGAGAGAGGAGAGAGAGAGAGAGAGAGAGAGAGAGAGAGAGAGAGAGAGAGAGAGAAGAGAGAGAGAGAGAGGAGAGAGAGAGAGAGAGAGAGAGAGAGAGAGGAAATGTTTGAGGATTCTCTTTCTCATTACTATATCAAAAACAAATTTTAATTATCATGAGATATATTGAAACTCGTTGAAGTGGCCATGTAATTAAAACGGGAGCGCGCGAGCACGTGCGCTTATAATGAAGTAAACAAATTTGTCAGTCATGAATGAATACACATATATAAACGTACGCACGCCTATATGAACAAACAAACAACACACACACACACACACACACACACACACACACACACACACACACACACACACACATATATATATATATATATATATATATATATATATATATATATATATATATATATATATATATATATATATATATTTATATATATATATATATATATACACACACACGCAGAGATAGAGAGATAAATAGATAGATAGGTAGTACTATCACTATTTATTGTAATAGTAGAAACGCCATGACTGCTATGTGTCTGTACAAAAGGAACTGCATCATCTTATGCCTATTATGCTTACGATAATTAATACAAAATTCTACAAATTATCTCAATAAAGGGGAAAAAATCTCATTATGATAAGTTTCTCAACCCTTTCCTCATTAGTTCTAAATATCTTCTTTTAACAATTAACGAGGAAAACAAAAAGATATTTTTTTTCCCGCGCATCTCTCCCCGTAACTCTTTCAAAAACAATAAGTTTTCCACTTGACGATTTCAAAAACCAAGCTTATTGTTACTGGATACACGAGGGACAGATTTATTTTTATAATAAAAGAAAAGGAAGAAAATTTATATATTATAAAAAAGCTAATGGTGTTGTACAGACTGACTATTTGGCAGCGCCTACCACAGAGAGGTTGTCACAACTCTCGCTATTTCTTTTCACCTAATGGCTATAGATAGGGGCAAAGTCCGCCTGTCAGTCCCATGTTGTGCCACTGGATAATGCTAATGACAAGCCTAGTAGAACTAAGACAGGACTAGCAAGCCAGTAATAAATGACATATGCTCAAGAACCACATGTTAAGCCACGGAACGCACTAATTTCATGACAGCGACCTAGGGACAGCAATAGTTTACGAAAAACAATCACAAATTACGAGAGACAGCATAATGAGCGAGTGGATGGTGAAAAGGTGAGGATGGTTTAGAGAAGAGATCAGCTGTATACCAGCATCTTATTTGGACTGAACTCGGTACAGTCTCAATTAACGAAGTCGATCTTTAACTGTTCTAGCAAACTAATACATTATAAATATGCATCAACAGATAAATTAATAGCAGAGCGTTGGGATGGGCATCCAGCCTTTACCCCTCAGCTTCGTCATGTTTATGTCCACCCCTATTCGAATGGGAACTAATTTAAAACGTTTCTATCTGTAATTAAAAAATATAAGAAGACCAGAGAATTTAAAAGCATACAGAGCTTTGAGTAAAAACCGAATGTGTCTCCTTTCATGTTTATACAATACTTTCTTTATCGACAGTTTTCTCCATTTTTTATGAGGTCGCTATATCTACGAGGCCTTTTGGAAACTAGCTGTGCATTTTTTACTCATAGCTTACGGCCGGATGCCCTTCTGATACCAAAGCTCTCCATGGTTCATGCTTGAGACCGATACCGACTTGAGCTAGTTTCCATCCCCAAGGGCCCTTCTTTATACACAGTATATTGCCACACAAAAAAATTAAATTGGATTTAGATGCACAGACAAGTAGACACATAGATAAAATAGAAGAGATAGATAGCTAGATAGATATGGATAGATACTATCCGCAGACTGGTACACATATGGGTAAGTAAAAGTATATATAAATACTAAAAGATAAACAGACAAGTAGGCGTACTTGAGAGAGAGAGAGAGAGAGAGAGAGAGAGAGAGAGAGGAGAGAGAGAGAGAGAGAGAGAGAGAGAGAGAGAGAGAGAGAGAGAGAGAGAGAGAGAGAGAGAGAGAGAGAGAGAGAGAGCGCTCTTCAGCTAGTGACAAACATAACTCAATTAAAATAGTAATTTGGGTAGTTAAAAGGTCACACCCACTGCTCTGCTCAGGAAGAATTTTAATTAGCTTCTAGTCAGCCATATACTGTATATCATGTTAAGACACAAACATAATATATAACAACAAATATATAAATATATATATGTAATCATTGTTATTTCCTTCAGATACATCTTAATATACATATAATTTGATGAAATAGCTGAATTTTTTTTTCTGAAGCGATCTGAAGTAATCAAACCTCACTTTTCCGGTAATTATATAGCAAGAAAATGTATGTCCAGACGAAGACCGGGTCTAATCTTTAATCACTATCCAACTAAAGGATTCACAGTATTTCTCTACTCTATTCTAATCTTCATATTTCTTATAACTTTAATCCTTGTGTTTAATCAAGACTTGTATCATTCTAAAAAGCTACGTTCATAACATACAAACTGGTCCACTCGTGCACATTTTTTTTTCCCAATTCATTTTCAAGATTCGTGATTCTGACTTTAAAGTTCGTGATTTTCTATTTACAGAGATTGTTTTTGGTCTGTAGAGACCATTCTTTTTCTGCTACATTTTGGTCAGTGAGTTAATTAACAGGTGTTTTGTCAACAATCTTCTGCACCTTCATCATCAGAGCTGCTAAAAGCTTCAGCTCTGACGATGAAGACTACATTCGCCTTAATCCACCAGTTCCATGTCAGTTCTGCTCTGACGATAAAGTGCAGAAGGCACTTTATTTTTTAATATTTTTGTTTTGCATGCACACTATGAAAGCCTTAATTCCCCAGCTCAAACATGTCCGTGTCCAAACCCCATTCGTATGGGGATGAATTGTGGCAGAAAATGGAGTTTAATTTCATAAACCACGTCTAGACTAGAGCCTATTCGCAGTCTTGAATTCCCCTCAAACTGACCTCTCGTAAAATAGCTTGTCAGTCATTTATTTACGATAACAGCTAGCGCTCTCTCTCTCTCTCTCTCTCTCTCTCTCTCTCTCTCTCTCTCTCTCACTCTCTCTCTCTCTCTCTCTCTCTCTCTCTCTCTCTCTCCTCTCTCTCTCTCTCTCTCTCTCTCTCTCTCTCTCTCTCTCTCTCTCTCTCTTCCGCAATCAGCGCTCTTCCATCCTAGAGAACTAATATCCCCCATATATAAGAGATCATTTCCCCTCTGTTTCAATATATCATTGTCTTGATATTATACAATCTTTATTTTATTTACACTTCGACAGATTGATTTGTATAAACTTATCTTTACATAGGTTATTGAATATGTATATTACAACTGCTTTATATAAATTAGAGTGTATTCAATTATTATAATAATTACAACTAAGAGCAGTCACGAATATTGTCATATATTTACTGTGATGTGAAGAATGTACAGTTATATGCATGACTTATATATATATATAGATAGATAGATAGATAGATAGATAGATAGATAGATAGATAGATAGATAGATAGATAGATAGATAGATGTGTGTGTGTGTGTGTGATGTGCCTAGTGTGTGATGTGCCTAGTGTGTGTGTGTGCGTGTGAGAGATGCCCAAAGCTCGTATCGTCCCGTCTCCTGATCGGTTCCATTTTAGACTTAGTGATACTGATCATACCTGTCCTTAAAACTATGGCTTGAGATAGCATCAACTACCTCCTCGCTTAGCCAATATCCAATGAGCAGACTACTTTTACACTGAGACAGTATTTCCTTACATCCTGCGAAGAAGTTTTCATTACGAAGCTTCAAACTATGACCTCTAGTTCTAGAGCCAGCCATATCGACATATCGATGTGTGTGTGATTACCTAATTGTGATTACCTAATTGTGTTTACGGGAAAGAGCCCAAAGCTCGTATCTTCCCGTCTCCTGATCGGTTCCATTTTTAGACTTAGTGATACTTATCATACCTGTCCTTAAAACTATGGATTGAGATAGCATTAACTACCTCCTCGCTTAGCGAATTCCAATTATCAACTACTCTTACACTGAAAAAGTATTTCCTTACATCCTGCAAACAAGTTTTCTTCCGAAGCTTCAAACTATGACCTCTAGTTCTAGAGCCAGCCATATCGAAATATCGATCCCTATCCACTCTATCATAACCATGAAGGAATTTAAAGACTGTCACCATATCCCCCCTTACTCTTCTAGCTTCGAGTGATGGCAAGTCTAATTCCCTCAGCCTCTCATCATAACCGAGATTGCGTATTTCTGGCACCAGTTTCGTGGCATGTCTTTGAACTTTTTCAAGCTTAGCTATGTGCTTTTTCAAGTGCGGATTCCAAAAGGGGGCTGCATATTCGAGTTTTGGCCTCACATAGGTTACATAAATATTTCTGAACATTTCCTTGTCCATGTGCCTGAAGGCTACCCTTACGTTTGATAAGAATGCATATGCTGCCCTTACTACGCCATTTATATGTATTTCTGGAGACAAATCTGCCAGTATGTTTACTCCTAGATCTCTCTCATTTTCTGTCTCTTGAAGTTGTACTCCAGCCACCGAGTAGTCAAGCTTGGGCCTTCTTGCACTTGTACCCATTCTCATTACCTTACATTTTGAGGTATTGAATTTCATTAGCCACTTTTCTGACCACTCATGCAGATTATTTAGATCCTCCTGAAGTTCTCTACCATTGTTCTCGTTTTTTACTTTCTTCACAATCTTTGCATCATCTGCAAACATATTCATGAATGAATTTACAGACTCTGGTAGGTCATTTACATATACAAGGAACAAAAGTGGCCCTAAAACTGAACCCTGTGGAACTCCACTACTAACTCTTCTCCATTCAGACACTGAGTGTCTTACTCTAACCCTCTGTTCCCTTCCTTCTAAGTAAGTTTTTATCCATTCCAAGACATTTCCACCTATTCTAGCCATTGCTTGCAGCTTCCTAATAAGTCTCCCATGTGGAACAGTGTCAAACGCTTTCTGGAAGTCTAGGAATATGCAATCTGCCCAGCCCTCTCTTTCCTGTAAGATTTGGCTTACCTCATCATAAAATTCTAATAAGTTTGTTACTGTTGATCTTCCTTCTCTGAAGCCATGTTGCCTCACTGACAAAAAGTTGAAGGATTCCAAGTGAAGAGAGATATGTTTCCTTAGTAGTTTCTCCATAACTTTGCAAACTATGCTGGTCAAGGAAACTGGTCTATAGTTCAGAGCCGTATCCCTCCTTCCCTTTTTGAAGATAGGTATCACATTTGCTTGTTTCCAGCATCTTGGAATCTCCCCGACTCCAGTGACTCCTTAAATATGATACTTAGTGCCACTGATATTGTGTTTGCGCATTTTTTAAGCACATGAGGGGATATGTCATCAGGACCTGTAGCTTTATGAACATCTAAATCCATCAGCGCTTTGCATACCTCTGTGGCTGTAAGGTTGATGTTCTCTAGTACCGGCCCTTGAGCTTCTATCACTGCAATCTGAGGGGGTGGGGTATTTTCTACTGTAAATACTGACTGAAACTCCTTGTTCAATTCTTTGCAGATCTCTTCGTCCGTCTCAGTGATGCTTCCATCCGCTCTCTTTAGCCTTAAAACCTGTTCTTTTACCTTCAGTTTTCCTCTGATAAAGCTGTGGAAAAGCTTGGGATTTTCTTTAGCCTTCCTGGTGATGTCCCTCTCATAATCTCTCTCTGCCTCTCTCCTTTTACTTAGGTAGTCATTTCTTGCTCTTTTGTAGGTTTGCCAGGCATTTATGTTTTTTCTCCTCCTATACCTTTTCCAGCATTTGTCTCTCCACTCCTTAGCTCTTTTACACCCATTATCGAACCATTTCTCTCTGGCATGAATTACACCTACTTTGGTGACAGGTATGCAGCAATCTACTATCTTCCCATATTTCTCACAAAAGATGTCATACATTTCTTGTACAGATTTGTTGTAAAATAAGGTTCTCCAGTCAATAACTGCAAAAAGCTCATTCATTTTGATGTAATCTCCTTTCGGATAGTTCCTCCTCATGTCCTCAGTGCCTCTACTCTCAGGAAGAATGTCTTCAATGATATACTCCATCAA
>JAXCGZ010019039.1:0-2500 GCA_037179515.1 Halocaridina rubra
GTGTTCATGAATTAAAGTTTTCGTGTGTTTCTATAATTATAAAGTTACCTCGATATGCCTCGCGTATCGCTAATAATGAAGACTTAGGTGTTCCTCGATATTTATTATTGTGAATTAATGTGTTCTTCAGTATTGACACTAAAGGATTATGATGTTCTTTTTGTTTGTATTACTGTGATTTGCTATCTTCGATGTTCCTTAATATTTATTATAGTGAAGCGAAGTGTTCCTCGACGTGTCTTTCTGAGTTCTATGATGTTCCACTGTACTTGTAAACCACGGTGTTCCTCAGTATTTATAACTATGAATTGTACTGTTCATCATTGTTTATATTTACCAAAGTTCCACAAAATTCTTTTACATTTAGTGTTAACTGAAGTGTTCCTCAGTGTTTATCTTTATGGGTGATAGGAAAAGCATCCAGCCTTAATTCCCCTCCTGTAATCCGGTGTCCACCCCCAAATAGGGACTAATATTAACACATTAATCGTAAAACAAAATGCTCCCGAGTGTTTGTCTGTAGCTGTGGAATAGCATGGATATTCCTGTCCGTTCTTCTGTTACTGTGGAAGAACTCTGTTCGACAGTGTTTGTGTATACTTGTGGATTACAATGTTACTTAATACTTTTTCTGTAATTTTTATGCCATTTGTGTTCCTTGCTACGTGTTGAAAACTGTGGAAGGAGTATTAAAAGTTTCTAAGTGTTGTGGACTTGAGTGTTCCTCATTGTTTGTCTTTAAGTGTGGACTTGAGTGTTCCTTAATGTTTGTGTATAAGTTTGGACCTAGATGTTTTTAAATGTTTGCCTATAACAGTGGACTTAAATGTTTCTTAATAGCTGTCTATAGCTGTGGACTTCAGTGTGCCTCAGTGTTTGTATTTAAATGTGGACTTCATTTTTCCTCGGTGTTTGCCTATAAGCTTTGGACCTCTATGTCCCTTAGTGATTTTTTATAACCGTGGGAGTCCATTGCTCCTCGGTACTTGTCCAGAGCTGTAAACTTCATTGTTTCTCCATGTTTATCTATCAATGAGGACTTCAGTGTTCCTTAGCGATTGTCTTTACTTGTAGATTTTAGTTTTTTCGTTGTTTTTCTATAACTGTGAAGACCAGTTTTCCTCAGTGATTATTTATAAGTGAGGCCTTGAATGTCCTTCAGTATTTGTCCATCTGCAGACGGACAGAGATTGTCCTCGCTGTTTATCTATATCTGTTAAATCCCAACAATTTGCTTCATGTGGGCTATGTAAAATGGAATCGCTGACAGCTTGGTGGTCCAAAGGCAATATTTACCCCATGAGTGTGAGAAAATCAGTGCCAGGGAGTGCCATTAAGGTTGGAAGTCTTAAGATTCTAAATCTTTCACTTAGACTTTAAGGCATTTCTGTTTTAAGATCTAAAGAAGCAGCACCAAGTTGTTTTGCTTGTTCAAGAATGACAAGGTTGTTTTTTATTCAGATAGTGATCATTAACATGAGATTTATTTTATAGACTATTTTCTAATTAAACCAGACGGAGCTTGTTGAAAAAGTACGATAGATTGTTGAATATCATTGTTCAACTTTTGATCATAAACATGAGGAAGGTTGTATCATAATGTAACAGTTTATTGAAAACAAACGAAAATATCTGCATAAAACTGAAAAATTTTGCAAGTTGCAGCAATTTCTTGAATACATACAAATATTTGTATAAAAGTTTAATGGTCTGTATTGTATATTATTTTACGAAAGTGATCATCACGACTTTAATTAGTGATAATTAACGAAGATTTCTGGCAAAAATCCTAAAACTTTTATGTATATTTGCATTCAAGAAGTAAACAGTAAGGAAGTATAATGATTATACAATAAATAAACGAAACTATCTGAAAAATACCATGACCCGCTGTCGCATATCATTCCTTAATTAGTGATCAATTTCATAAGAATAGGTAATTAGAAACCTTATTGATATCAGTGAAAGGAGACGAAGCAATTTGAAAAAAAAATAACGTAATTAGTTAAGAAAGCGACTTGTGTGAAATATATGACCTTATGTTAATTAAAAAAAAAAAAGTTGTAATTTGTGTGTAATGGAAAACTTTTTTCTTATATTTTTGTCAAAACTTGAGATAACCATAAGTTACTGGTTGGGATGTTTATGTACACTGTAATTTAAAACAAATACTTTACGCACACACACATACACACGTGTGTGTGTGCGCGCGCGCGTGCACACGCACACCGCGCTTACTTACATGCGACTTTATACATACAAATGCATATATACATGCCGTTTGGAATCGACAGTATACATACATACATTTTGGCTTGATTGTGGCAAAACATATACATACATACATTCCTTTCAAAATGAGAATAAGCCTTCAAGCAATATAGAGGATCATTTATATATATCTTTTCAGCCATTATTTTCAGAATCTCATTATCTTGTCCTTGTCGTTAGTGCCCATGTTAGTGTTGGTTAGTGTACGTATATGAGCGTTTGCAAATAT
>JAXCGZ010019039.1:5000-12500 GCA_037179515.1 Halocaridina rubra
TAGCAGAGAGAGAGAGAGAGAGAGAGAGAGAGAGAGAGAGAGAGAGAGAGAGAGAGAGAGAGAGAGAGTTAATGAAGTATTACTTATTATATGGACTTTTAAGTGTGATTAATATACTCAAAATTTAATTTTGAGAAGAAAAGTCAGTGATAAAGCGAATGTAGTAACCTTTCCCAGATATTATAATTTTAATTTATCAATCTGACACTTTAACGAAGGAATTATACCTGTGGTTCCCTACCTGGGGGCTATGGGAAGAAGTTATGGGAGCCCAAGGTGCTATTTTTCCCCGATTATTAATGGATTACTTAAAGGTGGTGTGAACTACTACGTCCATATGATGGACACACCGACAGTAATAATGACAGTATAGGGAAATACTGTCAGTAATATTGATCGTCTGTTTAGCCCTTAAGCTTTTACAGGTCCCAGTCCCTGTCTGTGACACAGAATTGACTCTAGCTGAGAGTCTGTACCCAGACGTACAGTTACTATATACTTAATGATGACTCAGTCTAATGCGTTTTATTTTGCATTGGTATTTGTGGGGGGGGGGGGGGGGCGCTGGAGAAAATGGAAGGGGGGCCACTAACACTTTAAAAACTCCTGATAGAGGGAAGGGCGTGAAAAAGGTTGAGAACCACAGTCTTATACATATGGTGAAGGCACAAGTAGAGTTGTCCCACTAGATGGCCTCAGTGTAATATATGTTCCGGTTTTACGTCACGGACTCCCTTTTCTACCAAGGGCTAGGACGGTTGCCTTCTTGCGAAGGACTTGTTTTGGCAGATGTAATCGTTACCCTGAGTGCATGCCCTTGCTAACCTCAGACCGTGACGGGGCGCGAACTCTCGACCTGACGCCTCAGAGTCGCGGACGCTACTGATTGAGCCACGGTGACTACCTCAGTGTAATATATGACTGTGGTAATTACATTATTTAATCTAGAAGCAATTTCTTAAAAATGATATAAATATGGCCCTCCAGAAGTGTGCCTGTGTCAACAAATATAACGTGTACCAGTGATACTCTTGGCACCGCTTGGCATAATCCCCGATGCCTGCAGTTAATTTTTCGCCGTCCCTGAGACTTATATAAATATTTAATTTTACGGTCATATAATAATATGATAGCAGGTAGTCGCCATGGCTCAAGCGGTAGCGTCCGCGACTCTGAGGCGTCAGGTCGAGGGTTCGCGCCCCGTCGCGGTCTGAGGATAGCAAGGGCATGCACTCAGGGTAACGATTGCATCTGCCAAAACAAGTCTTTCGCAAGAAGGCAACCGTCTTAGCCCTTGGTAGAAAAGGGAGTCCGTGACGTAAAACTGGAACAACAAAAATGATATGATAATAGATGTCACTGGGTCACAGATTCTGTACATTATACAAAGAAATTTTGACTTCAAATCATGAGTTTTTAAGAAAGTTTGCAAGTATAGAGAGTTTCCAGCATTTAATGTAAACAAACACAGTAGAGAAGAGTTAGATTATGTCTCCAAGTCATAATGTGTTTTTAAGAACACAAGTATAAAGATCTTTCAACATCTAGTTTAAATAAACTCGTGGCAACGAGAGTTAGGTTTTGATTCTAAGTCGTAAATTTTTGTAATCCACAAATATAGATATATTAAAACTTCCTCCGTGTTCCCCTTCGCGTCGTAAAAGTCGACTAAGGCCCGATTTCTTAAACAGTCTAAACCTAGGATACCATATTGTTAGTTAGCTAGACACACACAAATGGATTTCATAAACGCATCTGACGCGGTTCTGTGTATGGCTAGGATCCCGCAGGGATCCTAGCCATACACAGAACCGCGTCAGATGCGTTTATGAAATCCATTTATGTGTGTCTAGCTAAATAAGAATATGGTATCCTAGGTTTACACTGTTTAAGAAATCGGGCCTAAATGGGCCAGACCGAGGGTACTGGGATTCCCCTCCTCAGTATTTTTCTTCCCGAATAGTCAAGGTATTTTGCTTTGACTCAGCCACCCCCTTCATAAGTTGAAATATGGGTAATGTGTAGAGATAGATTATGGAAGAGAATTATTTTAAGATACCATGTATAAAAATCTTCCAACTTTAATTAAAATATAATACACTAAGTCGTGAACTTCAGTATGTCCATAGGTGTAAAGATTTTCCAACTTTTAATTAAAATAAACACATTTAACAGAAGAAGGTTCATGAAGTCATGAGCATACCAAGATACAAATCTGTCTCCAAGCTTTGGTTATTTTAGTAAATGAGACAGATCCCGACTTGCTTCTCAGTAAATCTTAAATCTTTTGCTTAAGAAATAGGGTTTTCCCCGACTTACTTACACGAAGATCTGAAATCTCTTTGTTTAAGAAATTAAGTTGGTCCTGTCTTGATTCTCAGAGTACTGATCTTTTGTTTAAGCAAAGGATTTGGGTCCCGACTAGTCCCGACTTGCTTCTCGGATCTAATATATATTGCTTAAGCAATATATATCTTTTGCTTAAGAAATAGGTTGGCCCCGACTTACTTACACGAAGATCTGAAATCCCTTAGTTTAAGCAAATAAGTTGGTCCTGTCTTGATTCTCAGAGTACTGATCTTTTGTTTAAGCAAAAGATTTGGGTCCCGACTAGTCCCGACTTGCTTCTCGGAAGATCTAATATCTATTGTTTAAGCAAATAATTAACTGCCGACTTGATTCTCAGAAGATCTAATATCTGTTGTTTAAGCAAATAATTAACTGCCGACTTGCCTCTCAGAAGATTTCGAATCTATTGCTTATGCAAATAGATTGGTTCCGTCTTGTTTCTCGGAAGACCTTAAATCTTTTGCTTAAATAAATAGATTGGTCGCAGTTTGGTCTTATTACTCTAAAGTCTTTCCCCGCTGTTAAATAAACATCGTGTGCCCATCCCAGAGTACCTATCTGCCATCAACCCTCCCCCTTCCCCCAGTTTACGTTTAGAGAAAATGGGGGTTGGGTACTGATGAGTAAATAAATAGATAAATGAGCTTAATAAAGGACATACTAGGAAACACTTATCGCTATTCGAGTTATTTTTGTAGGTTTTGCTTATTTCTCTCTCTCTCTCTCTCTCTCTCTCTCTCTCTCTCTCTCTCTCTCTCTCTCTCTCGCGCTCTCTCTCTCTCTCTCTCTCTCTATTTTTTTTTTTTTTTTTTGGAATGACAATATTTTAGAGAGAGAATTTGGAAGAAACGATGATTTTTAGTTATTAATGCATATAGATATATATATATATATATATATATATATATATATATATATATATATATATATATATATATATATATATATATATTGATAGATATGTAGATAAGGATTTAAAGATATAAACAACAATGTTTCAGATTGAATTTCGAGGAAACCCAGAATTGTAACTTACTAGAATTTTCAGTCTTTAACACCTGTTTTAATGACTATATGTATATTTATAGATAAGGCATGTAGATAGAAAGAGAGATAGGTAGATTCATGTGTAGGCAAAGCGGGTGCATATTATCCCATAAAAGATATCCGCAGATAACGAAGATACATTACTAAACATAACTTATGTTCAAGCAGTCTTTATTTCTTATTAGATTAATGACTGCTTCATGTGTAAACGTCATGCGTATACTATCTTATACACGCATATACCATGCACAATAACTCCTTTCAGACTCACAATAAGGATTCTTTCATTCACGTTTGTCAAAGTCTCTCTTATCAGTGAAATAGTATTTAACTTTTTTCCTTTGTTTTGTCGTTAGAATATTCATGCTATTATTGTCTCAATATTGCTGGGTTATAGATATTAGTTCTTTAATGTATATTAATGTTTTTAGCACAAAGCATACCCTTTCTGAGGTCAGGATGACATATATTTTTAATTATTCGTATTATACAGAATGAGTTGCTATTATACTCAGGTTTGTTTTCTGGTGCATTAACCACTCCTCGTCAGGCCGTAATTGGCCGCTTTCTCCCCGTGTGAATTAGTAAACCACTCCCCCCCAAAAAAAGAAAGCTTAAGATTGGCTGACACCCTAGCAGACAAGCGTGATTATGGCTGAAAGTTTTTCTTCAGTCTACAACTCGGCCAAAAAAAAAAAAATGATTGGCTGACACTCCAGACAAACACAGCGATTTATTGGTGGAAAGTTCGAGTGACATCAAAGGACTATACTTCCACAGTCTAAGAGAAAACCCATAATTGGCTGACACCACAATATGTAAGCGTTTTATCGGTTGAAAGTTCATGTGATTAAAAGAACCGCTCCCACATTCTAAAAGAACTCTTAGGATTGGCTGACACCGTAGCAAACAAGCATGTTATTGGTTAGAAATTCGAGGGATTCTTAGAATGACCCCCACATGTAAAAGAAAGCCCTTGATTGGCTGACACCCGAGCAAGCTAGCGTCTTATTGTTTAAAGTTCGATTGATTAAAAGAGCCACTCCCGCACTGTAGTAGGCTAGCCGTAGCATCAGCTGCCCGTTGTAGTACTACAGCTGAAGGGTCTTTTGGATTTAACTAGGACTGTCCAGGACAGTTCTTTCTTCAGTTAAGGTTCTATATCTATGCCTACATCAACAACTAATATTCTTGAATATTCGTCACACATCTCTTATTATCCTTTCTCATCTGACAAGTCATAACACTCCCCATCTTTTTATTTTTGCTTTTTGTTTTCTTCGTGCCCAAGCTCGATGAGGGCAGATTTATTCTTTTTTTTCCCGTCCTGGTGTCACAATCATAAAAAAAAGTGTAAAAGAAGGTTCGTAATTGGCTGACTGCAGCTCGAACAAGCATGCAACTGGTAGAACATTTTGTTTTGCAGTCAGTCAGCCAAATAATTGCTTTCTGGGTTAATTCGAGGCTTAGATCTTTTAACTTGAAATTAATAAATTTTCTGGTGCGTTGTGGCAAGAGTGCATATACATAAATAAGTAAATAATAAGTAAATAATGTTCTCATTTAGTTTCAGCTCCATGTACTTTCGCTTAATACTCATCTCAGAAATACAAATTGATATTTTTTTTTTTATGAAATTTCTTCACAGTGGAATTCTGATTTTTTTTCCACATAGATGGATGACTTTAATTAGTATTATTTTGTCCTAATTTTTCTTCTCGTTTTCCTTTTTTTTTTTTATGAAACAGAGCAAATAATACATATATGTATACATACATTTGCATTTTTTTAATAGTATTGCTTTTCATAACCACATATGAATTCTATTTTTGTTGGAAATTGTGATACATTGACCTCTATATTCACTTAAAAAAATTAAAAAAAATAAAAAATAAATAAATAAAAACCTCGGTCGTAACTCGAATCCTATATATGTTTATATGCCCATTATAGGGTTCATGTTTAGAGCATGTATACATTATACAATCATCGCAAGAGGATTAATTAATCTAAACCAGTCAGTCTCAACCAGGGATAGATGTACCCCTTGAGAGTAAATATATAATCGTTCTCTATACATATAAAAGGGCCAGAATATCCCCTTGTAAGAGGGTTGGCCTACTAAAAGTACAGCCTTGACTTTCCTGGAGAAAGTAACTAAGGAGTGGATTCCCTGTCCCTTCATTCCACCCCATTTAGTATACTTTTACAACACACAGGAGAGTAAAGAGTAGGTATTATTATCTCCAACCCTTAGGGAAGAAAGAAGATAATGTAGATTAAAGGATGAAGAGAGAATGAGCTATGGGAGGCAGAGAAGAGAAGATATTTCAAATTGAGAAAGAATGAGAGAATGAACTGTTGGAGACAGAGGATGCTCAGTTCCTCAGTTAGTTTGAAAATGAGAAATTAAGAGTAATACACCTATGATTATCATTCGCATTTGACAAGTCACAATACTCCCCATCTCTGTTTTCTTCGTGCACAAGCCTGATGAGGGTAGATTTTTTATTTTTTTGGGGGAGTGACCCGTCCTAGTATCACAATCATAAAAAAAAAATAAATACCCTGTTAGTATATGTGTAAAGGGGTAATTGACGAGATGCATATATGAGAAGGTGTCACTAACATAGCAAGGGTTGAGAATTACTGATCTAAATCTTCCACTCTTCTGTAGCTCAGAGGATAGAGAACCTTGCTCTCACCCTGTAGGTTGAGAGTTCAAGTCCTCCAAGTTTGTGTTTAAGAATGGTAGTTCTTTATGTATGTTTTACTATTTTTTATATAATACTAATTCTCTCTCTCTCTCTCTCTCTCTCTCTCTCTCTCTCTCTCTCTCTCTCTCTCTCTCTCTCTCTCTCTCTCTCTCTCTCTCTCTCTCTCTCTCTCTCTCCCAGTTTTCTGTTTAAGAATGGTAGTTCTTTATGTATGTTTAATTTTTTTTAAATAATATTAAGTCTCTCTCTCTCTCTCTCTCTCTCTCTCTCTCTCTCTCTCTCTCTCTCTCTCTCTCTCTCTCTCTCTCTCTCTCTCTCTCTCTCTCTCTCTCTCTCTCTCTCTCTCTCTCTCATCATACCATAGTTTTAAGAAGGTTAGGCTCAGATAATCAGAGTTCAGCTTTGTTTTCATTGAGATTTTGTTTTTATGTCTTCCGCATGTTGTTATTTCATTGGTCTAATCTTCGCTCGTTAAAACTTTATCATAAATTTTCTCTGTGGACATTTTGGGTGATTCATGCGTCCTAAAAGTGTTCTTTTAGCAGTAATTAGTGGTTGCCTCTTGTTCGCCGAATTTTTGTTAGTTGGTCGTTTTATTGTATCTGGAGTATGTATATAGGCATGGATGCATGTGATTACCTAATTGTGATTACCTAATTGTGTTTACGGGAAAGAGCCCAACGCTCGTATCTTCCCGTCTCCTGATCGGTTCCATTTTAGACTTAGTGATACTTATCATACCTGTCCTTAAAACTATGGATTGAGATAGTATTAACTACCTCCTCGCTTAGCGAATTCCAATTGTGTATGTATGCATGTATGTGTGTATATGCGAAGGTATTTATGTATATGTGTGTATGTATGTATATTTCTCTGATCTTGTATGTACCTGTGTATGTATGCATGTATGTGTGTATATGCGAAGGTATTTATGTAAATGCGTGTATGTATCTATATTTGTCTAATCTTGTATGTATATATGAGTAAATGGATGTCTATACACTTAAGTATATAAGTCTGGAGTCACAGCTATCAGTAATCATCTACGAGTTTTAAAGTGAAAAAGTATAACATGTGGTTCCCCGTCTCCTAGTAATCCAAGTTTAGTTATTGTTTTCATTACAGCATCATTATTGTATATTTTTATTATGCATTTATAAATATTCTGTATATATTTCCAAATGTATGTATGTGATGTATGTATGTACGTGCGTATGTATGTATATGTATGTTTCGTTTTCATGTAGGAAATCATTATTGTATATTATTGTTGTGTTCTCCCTTATTGATATTTTGTTTCTTCTTCTTCTGGTTTGCGTAGGACTCGAAGCTCGCTCCGTTCATAGCTCCCGTCGCCTAAATCTTTCAAAGGAGTTTTCTTTTTCTT